>JAIKVE010001100.1:0-13722 GCA_024679115.1 Phytophthora pistaciae
CCGACAGGAGGGAGACATGGAGGCCTTTCCGAGGGTTGCCGCCGGTATGGTTGGTCTCGGTGGGTGCGGTAGGACGTAACTAGAGCAGCGCAACTCCGAGTGGCCGCGTCCGAGCCGGTCTTGCTATCGCTAGGCGCGGAAACCGTAATACGGTCGCTACGCTCGGTAGCCGACAGGAGGGAGACATGGAGGCCTTTCCGAGGGTTGCCGCCGGTATGGTTGGGCTCGGTTGGTGCGGTAGGACGAAATATGTACAGTAAAACGGGACTTGTATTCGACAGACACTTATATCGGACAGTGTATTTTAGCCAATGATATTGCGTAATTATAGACGTAGTGATTAGCAACTTATATCCGCTATTTCTTAGCCTAACGTCGGTAATTGACCAGCTCACAAACCAACCATTATAGCTGCCTCTGCGAGTTTGTCGGCCAGTCATCTTGCTTCGCTGCATCTCGTACCAGCTCTACTATTCTGCATTTCTCCGTCTTCTGCAATGGTCCGCGGCAAGCGTCCCAAGTTCAGCCCATCAGGTGGCGCGAAGCCTAAACAGTTCACGCGAGACACGGCTACGTACGAGTTCCGTCAAAAAGCGCTGCAGTACTTCGCTACACATTCTATCAAGGAAACGCTAGCCAAGATGTACCCTCGTCTGGACCCTGCCGCGCGCGAGACGAAACGGAAGAGCATCTACTACTGGCGGAAGGTGAGTGCCAAGGTCGAGCGGGCGAGCAGCAGTAGCAAGACCAGCAGAATGAAGAAGCTTAGGCCGATGGGCACCATGACCGTCCTCCCCAGAGACACTGAGCTGCAGCTCGTGAAGAGGGTAAACGAGTATCGTACGCTTGGGGCTCCTGTTTCGGCGCTCATGCTGCACTTCAAGGCACTGGACTTCGCAGAGCAGGCTGACCTAAGTCGGCAAGCGTTTGCCGCGTCGTGGGCGTGGAGGAAAGAGTTCATCAAGCGGCACCGCCTCAGTTTTCGTGCTAGGATCAGGCAAGGTCAGAAGTCACCCGAGGATAATGCTAAGGCCGTAGCAGAACTTAACAAGACAATGAAAGAAACTATGCTCAAGCTCGATGTTCAGGAGGCGTACAACCCAGACCAGACTCCTATATTCTTTGAGTATGTTCCCAAGTAAACGCTCAATACGCGAGGAGTACGCGCCGTCTGGGTTCGATCGGGTGGCAAGGATAAGAAGAGGATATCTTACTCGACTCGTCCAACGAAAAAAAACTCACGCCGTTTTTCGTCATCGAAACACGGACATCAACAGTAAAGAGGAGGGTGATGTGGTGAAGCAGCATTCAAGAAAATCGGAGTCCAGGATTGATCGGCCGATTGCTGCATCTGGATTCAGGATCCAGCATCAGATGAACCTGGATTTGCACTCATCTTTCGCCAGTAGTAGATGCTATTTCGCTTCGTCTCGCCCGCTTCGGGGATCGAGACTGGGTACATATTAGCTAGCGCCTCCTTGGTAGAATGAGTAGCGAAAAAGTGTTGTTGTACTTTTTCGCTGAATTCGTACGTGGCTGTGGTCTGCGCAAACTGTTTGGGCTGGGCTTGGGCCGCTTGCCGCGCGCCATTGCAGAAGTAAAGCTAAATGAACAGTAGTTGAACTGATGTGTGCAGACACGAAGCAAGAGAACTGATCTGCAAACTTACTCGTTGTGGCCTCGTCGGATATAAATTGCTAATCGTAATATCGTAATTAAGTGATATCATTGGCTGAAATGATCTGCCGATTATAAGTGACCATCATATACAGGTAGAGTTTTACGGTACTCCCTTCATCCATTACCGCCCGCACGTTAGCTCTCAGTCTCACGTAGCAAAGCTAGGGATGCTGTCCTTGGTGCGTCGTTGCGCTCCTTCCGCCGCGCGGGCGGCGATGCAGCCACAACGCCGGATACTGGCCAAGAGTCAGTCGCTGCTGCAGCTGCAGCGCGGCTTCGCGTCCGCGGACTCCAAGTGGGGCATCACCAACGACCGCATCACGGCGCGCGTTGTCAACGTCGTGGATGACGACGGCAACATGCGCACGGACGTGCCGCTGCGCCAGGCCATCAAGGAGGCGCAGGGCCTGGGTGTGGACCTGGTGCAGGTCTCCCCCAGCGGCAAGCTGCCGGCGGTCTGCAGACTCTTCGACGCCAAGAAGCGGCTGTACGAGCTCAAGAAGGCCAGCAAGAAGGCCTCCAAGCAGCAGAAGCCCAAGCCCGACAAGGAGGTCGTGGTCGGAGCCAAGATCGCCGTGAGTTGTTCGTTGTACGTGGATGTGTTTGTTGGTGATCCGGTCACTAACA
Organism: Phytophthora pistaciae; assembly: GCA_024679115.1. Lineage (NCBI taxonomy): Eukaryota > Oomycota > Peronosporomycetes > Peronosporales > Peronosporaceae > Phytophthora > Phytophthora pistaciae. Next base: position 2,308 of record JAIKVE010001100.1, read on the forward strand.
TAAGTATTGTGTGATTGCAGCCGAACGACCTGAAGAACAAGGTGGACCAGTTGAAGCGATTCCTGAACAAGGGCCACAAGGTGAAGGTGACGATCAAGTTCGACCAGGCCTACCACCTCAAGCAGCAGTCGATCGAGCAGCTGGAGCGCATTGGGGACCTTATTGACGCGGAGACAGGGGTGCTGAGCGGCCCGCCGAGGGAGCAGTTCGGCGGCGTCTACGTTTACTACTCGCCGGCCAACTAATGGAGAGAACAACCGCGATGGGTTGCGTGGCGTGCGCCATGTAGAGCAAACACCAATGCGCTGCGCTATTTGCCACGTCAGCGTGTCCTGCCGACTTACAGCAGAGCGGCCTAATTTCCCGCTGCGGCATCCCGCCATATCTACGCCATGCCATTGGCAACGCGCTTGCCGTCTCTTAGGGGATGTGGCGATGTCTGCAGGTCTGCTTGGCGTCTGCTTCTAGAATGGACACAGCCTCTTTCACCGAGGCGGTGGTTTTAAGTAAAATGCAATGCCACTCAAACCCACGAGTAGTGCGGGCCCAAGTCAATTGAGTTTGAAAAAAGTGGCCTTCAACACAGCATATCCAGAGCATAGCAAGCAAAGATGGGGTCTGAAGACAGGTGTATGTAGTTAATGGGATCCTCCAGTCCCCATCCACTCGCCACTGCTGGCGCTGCAATACGCTGATCGAGCATCGAGCAAGCGTGCTGCACTAGCACAGCACAGGAGTAGAAGTGGGGTCCAGAGACTTGATGCCTAGACGTTGATAACTCGGGCAAGCTTCTGGATGCGGTTAAGCAGCAGGTCGCCCTTCTTGATGGCGTCCTGGTACTGCGCGTTCTTGGCATCTGGGCGGTTGGTCTCAATCACGCCAGCCACCTTGTCGATCTTGGCGTTCAGTCGGCCAGCAGCGATGAAACGAGCGAGCTCATTGTCCAGGAACTCAGCACTCACACCAAAGGCAGTGGCCATCGAGGCAATCGTCACACTGCGGTAAGCCTCCAAGAACTGACCGTACGCGAGCACGCGCAGCTCGCGGTACAGGAAGCGCGAGTGGGTCGACAGGTACTTGTCACGCAGAATGTAGGGCTGGATGTCCACCATGGCGGTGAAGAATCTCTTGTAGTTGCAGTCGTACAGTCCGTTCAGGAAGTCCGTGAGGCACGGGATCTCGTTGATGACCGCCAGGATCTCGGGCGAGTCCACAATCTTTTTCTTGAGGTCCACGCGACTCATGCTCAGCACGCACGTGATGACGCAGTAGAACACCATCGTGTTGTACGGCATCAGCTCCGTGGCCGTGAACGTGGCCACCGACTCCTGGAAGAGCTTGGACGCCTTCTTGAAGTCGCGCGCCATCAGCAGGTAGCAGCCCTCGTACACTTTCAGGCGGTTGCGACGGTCCCAGTCGCCGCCCTCGTCAATCAGCCTGCAAACAAGCAACAACAGCCACGTCAGTCAGTCGTCCAACTAGCCAGCCTCTCTATCTCTATCCGCTCTTGACAACGTACGCCGTGGCCTTCTTGATGTACTTCTCGACCAGCTCCAGGTCGGAGAAGAAGAGGCCGATGCGGATGATGTGCAGCGCCACGAGGATCTTCTGGTTGATGGACTGGGGCTTCTCGCCCGCCACCTTGAAGGCCTCCAGGGCCTTCTCCTTGTCTCCGATCCGCGAGTACATGCGCGCCTTGGCCAGCAGCGCCTCCAGCACCTCAATGTCGCCCAGGTTCTGCTCGGCGTCGGCCAGGCGCTCGTCCAGCTGCGTCAGCTCCTGCTCGTTCTTGGCGCTCATCTGGGCCTCGAGCGTCACGTCCACGGGCCACTGGAACTCGGCGCACACGAGGCGGTAGAAGGGCGCCATGTCGCTCTGCTGGATGAGCTCCAGCACCTGCTGCTTGGCGGCCGCGGCCTCCGACTCGCCCAGCGTCGACGCGCCCGAGTGCTGGTGCCGCAGCAGGAAGTGCAGCTGGCTCAGCTTCATGTTGGGCAGCGTGCTCAGGTCGTCCTCGATCTCCTCCGAGATGTTGCCCACGCTGGCCTGCTTCTTGAGCGTCGGCACCTTGGCGGCGGGGTCCGCGGGCTTCTTGGCGTCGTCGGCGGCCATGCTGCTGCTGCTAGATGGAGTCTTCGCTGCTTCTTGCGCTGAAGGATATTGCGATCTATATGAAGGGGGTCTGTGGTGTTGTGTACACAGGATAAGCATAGTTATAGGGACCATGATTCAGCATGGATACATGCACAGATTCTGTTGAAGTTGAAGTGAAAATGAACTCAACTACTTGCTCGCGCGTGGAAGGGATCTGTCCTAGCCTAGTAGCTGTGGGAGCGCCTCCAGGTCGATCTTCATGGCTGCTCTGTCGCCGAAGTTGCGGATGATGGTGATGGCGTCGTGCTGCGCGAAGTCGACCACGAGGTTGCTCATCAGCGACGTGAGCTCTTCGGCATCGACCTGGTTCTGCTTCTTCTGAAGATCACCGACGTGTGCTAGTAGAGCGGACTTGTCAAGCTGGTCGCGCACTTTTCGCAGCACAGCGAGTTTGTCCGAGCGCGCGAACTTGGCTGGGCGCGCCTCCATGTACTTGGCGCTATACTCGTCCATCTCGAAGAGCACGAAGACGCGACCTACCATGCGAACACGAGCTCCCACGTAGAAGTCGTCCAGGCCGAGCCACGAGCTGCGACCGTCGGTGGTTTCAACGGATCCATTGGCCCGGGTGCGCTTGATGCGCGTGCGCTCGAGGAACTTCCCGCCCACGACGCCAGAATTGCGCTGGATGAACTCAATAATGGACACACTCTGGTCGGACACGATCAGGGAGATAACAAAGCGGCGCGCAACGTCCTCCGGTGCGTCTGTATCGAAGCGCGCGCGGAAACGGAGCACCTCGGTCGTGTCCAGCGACTCGATGCTCTTGAGCGGCGCTTTCGGCAGCAAGTGGTAGCACGACTGCAGCGAATCCTCCTCGGAGCCCATACCATCGTGCGCTGGTGGCGTGAACACGGGCGGAGGACGAACCTCCTCCTTGACGGTGATCGCAGGAGCGAGGCGCATGTTGTGGCTGTCGTACCATTCGCGTGTGGAGGCGTCAGCATCCAGCAGTAGAATGCGCCGGTTGTAAATCTGCAGGTACTCGCCAATAGCCAGATCTTCCCACGAGTAGTAATTGTGCTGCACTGTCGGGGTCACGTCCTCGCCATCGACTCCTTCCTCACATACAGCTGCGCAAGCTTGACGCTCCGGGTCTTTCGACAGCTTCGCGCGGTTAAGCAGCTTCGGGAACGGGTCGCACCCCGAGTTGCGCTCGTAGGACTCGAGAATCTCGATTGTATTGTCGGCCAGGAAGAAGTGCAGCGTGTAGCGGTGGCGGATGCCGTAGAGCTTTTCCGTGTCGTCCCAGATAGCGAAGAAGCGCAGCACTTCGCGGTCGTGAGCCAGAAAGCGGCGCAGGTGGTCGCTTGGCCGCGCGAACTTGCCCAGTGTCGCCTCCATGAAGTCCTTCATCGGGTACTTCTTCTTGCCGTAGTGTGCATCAGGGTCCTGGCCAGTCTCACGGGCCATGTGCGCTTGGCGCAACACAGTGTATGGGTCGCGGGGTACAGCCTCATCTGGAGGCACATAGATCCCTTGCGAGACGAGGTAGTTTCGTGTGAACTCGTCAGCTGAAATGAGGTGGAACGTTCGTCCGTAGAAGGTCAGCTCTTCGCCCACGTTGAGATGACGCACAGTGAAGAACTGCATGTTGCCACGATCATCGCTTTCAGGCATCGGGATGCGGTGCCGCTTGACAAAGTTACCCTGCAGGATACCGCTGTTTTCAACTTTGGGCTCCGTGATCTGCAAGGTATCGTCCTCAAGGTAGTATAGCACTTCACAGCGCCGCACTCGGTAGTTCTCCATATTGCTCTCGTGCACTGCTTCGAGGAAGTACGCTTCGAAACGCAGCACTTTCTTGTCGTTCGCGATGAACTTGGGGTTGAACGGGCGAGTGGCCGTGAGTACAGACGCGTCCAACAGCGTGGAGCTCCCCGTGTCGCCTTGACGCTCCAGCTCTCGGATGTAGAATGTTGCGGGTTTAGCGTTACCCAGTGCGTGTCCACGATTCTTCGGTGCCGTGTCGCCGTGGCGCCGGAAGATCATTGGCACTACCTTTTGCTTTTCCAGGATCGCCGGGCTCGGCATGATTCTTGTCAAGTAGCTAGCGGGGCTTCTGTGGTCTCCTCAGCTCTGCGCTAGCTGGTCTCTCTTCTGCTTTTGGCCAGCGTGCGCCGTCTTGTTGTTGCTGCATTCCCACAGACTATATATAAATCGCCAAGCGAGTCTTCAAATAGACTTCGTCGCCCGAATATTTTGGTTTGCGGCTGTAACAGCAGTTGATCCGCTTGAAGTGGCCTTCGTGAATACCCACTTTATAGGAACTCCTCAACGTAGATGCTATCAGCTCGCGGTCGCATGCGCAAAGTAGAAGATCGGGTCCTAAGCAACCGCTGGGTTCTTTCGGTTGGACCACCTGGTTCACGCGAGGTTGAGTCCATTGGGTTGGAGGCAATTGCATCCTCTGAAATATCCGGCTTTCCAGAATGAATCCCAGATTCCAATCGTGCCGCGTCTTCGAAGTAGGCTTCGACCACGAACGCGACTACTAGGCTCAGCACCATGACAACTCCAACAACATAGAAACTCACGAAGTAAATACGACTCCACTTCGTCGTTACCACTACTGCGCCTTCCATTGTCACAAACCACTGCGAGCACATCAACAAAAGTTAGAAGTGCATAGTAGTTATGGCGGGTAAGTTTTGCTTAAACTTACATTATTAACGATCAGGAGCTCAAATAGAGTCGTCAGTGACGACGCGAAGTCGTTGAAGTTGTTGCTGTAGAAGTTAGCCTGGCCGTACGTGATGTCGGCCAACCGTGGATCACCCACGATCAGTTTCCCTCCAAAGAGCTGCATACCCACTGCTGCGTATACATACATGAGCATCCCTAGCATTCCTGTGCAACAACAAGCAAAAACCAAGTGTGGCGTCAGTACTACATGTATATGTACGCAGTGCTGATATCATAAAACCCACGAGTACCATAGAGAGTCATGAAAGCAGGGATTAACCGCACAACAATGCCAAACATGGAACTTAGAGCTTGGAGCGCAACGAGTAGTCGCAGACAGCGTAAAAAGCGGAGCAGCAGAAGGAGTCGGATCCATTGCCACTCGATTTCAGAGCTGTGAGTGTGCACGCTCACCTCCGCGACAAATATCACGAGCGTAACTGTGCAGTCATAAATGTTCTTGGGTGTCGTAAAGTAGCTGCCCGAGCGAAAGACATATATCTTCAGCAGCATCTCCATGATGTAGACAATAGAAAATGCTGGCATCCACCGCTCCCACGAAAGGCTCACAGCCACGTCGCCGCGAATCTTGGCCTCAATTTCCACGAGAATTGCAACCAGTTTTAGCAAGATGATCAAATTCACTGCTTTATCGAACCACCCCCGCGCTACAAAGCGCTGAATAGCGCGAATGATCACATAGTTGCTTGGCTGCCGCAGTTCACGCACAACTTTGGCTGATGTTTTCTCGCGCGCAATGAACGCCTTAATGAGGACCACAAATTCTTTAAAGGCGATCGGTTCGTCACTCGACTCTTCAATAGCGATGAAACTATCGTCCAAAGTAGAAGACTCATCATCACGGAAAAGCGACAGCGTTGGACGCATCAGCCTGCTCACTAGACGATTGTAGGTCACTCGGCTGACAGTTTTGGTCTGACCTGCATCCTCTGTCGCATCTTCTTCAAAGATGACTCGTTCGACCGGTAGTAGATGGAACGCAGCTTGAAGCGCCATTTTTTTCTTGGTAGAGTAGTCCACCGCACGCTCGGCGATCTCCTGTCGATAGTGCTGGTAGATCGAGGCAAACACTCGATTCATCACTAGTAGCTGACCGATCATCAAAAAGCTGATGAAAAGAGGCTATACACCCGCTTCTGTGAGTAAATGGGCATCATGACATCCGGGAAATTGGCGGTCGTTAGCAGAATGATGAGGCTCATACACGCTTCTTCGAACGACTTGAAATATGTGCCAGCTTCCGAGCTCCCGACGAAAAGTACCATACCAAGAACCGCGTATAGAACGACGAGAATGACCAAAGTTACCAGGCCGTCTGCAAAGCGTGGTAAAGCCCTCAAGAGGCTGGAAAAGCCCGCACGGAGACGGTGACTCATGGTGATCATGATGAACGGACGGATAAGAGGCGCGAGCACAATAGGCTTGGCTGCGTTAGTTGCCGGACCATTGCTGCCGCCCTTGTCGTAATGAGAAAATTCCAGGTTTTTATCCTCCGGTGCGATAAGCACCGTCACCACTGCGACAAAATCCGCTAGTACGAACACGATCTGTAAAATATGCCACTTATCCACGAAGTACACCCGTGATCCCATATACTTATACTTCATAGAGAGCTCCAAAGCCAAAAACGTAAGACATGTCAGCTCAATTGCGATAGAAATGTTTTGAGGCAGCATTGGCAGACCCCACGTAAGAACTTTGGAGTGATCACCACACGATGACAGGAAAAAGCACCACGCTGGAGTCTCAACAAATGCCAGCGTCATCAACACGCACATATTGGCGGCTCGGATGTACCACAGACCATGAAAGAGCTGCTTGTAATGCATCCTGCTCAGTCCATCCACCAGGTATTCCTCTCCAAGAAACCGTCCACGGATAGCATCGCGCACGAACAGAGCTGCCAATTCGATCCGCTTGGCGTCAACTTCCCGTTTCCTACCATGCCGGCTGGATGGTCCTGGTGAAAATGATCCTAACGGCGTTGCAGCTTCATCAGCTAAAATTTGTGCGTAGACTGGATCTCGTCGGTGAAGACTGGGGCGTCCATTGTGGTCGGGGACGCGCAGCTCGTCGACAAAGTGCGTGAGCTCGCGACGATAGAAGACAGTATACCCGAGCAGCAACACACCAGTAACGGACACGAACAACATCGAGACAACCATGAAAAAAGCGCTTAGTGATAGCACGCAGCCCGCGAAGGCTGTCCATTTCGAGTACTATGCAGAGTAATGCGTGAACCCAGTTAGCACGAGTTAGTGAACCCAAACACAATCCACTTTACTTACCATTCGGAAAGACGGACGAAAGGCCGAAGATGACAAGTCCTGGAAGAAGCACGCGAAATTGAGCAGAGAGAACGTAAGTAGGAACGTCGAACTTACGGCAGGAATTATGGCGTCCACTGTTCCGCACAACAAAGCAGCTTGGCACAAAATCCAGGTGGACGCTAGTGCGAGCACGGAGGGCTTGTGCTCCCCAGGAATGTTGCGCGGCGAGTGTAGACATTCGTTTGCGGTAGTAGCCTCTTTTGGCATAGATGACAACCGAGTAGCGTCGGGCTGCGATGGTTGAACGTACAGCGTCGCAAAAATGGTGGAGGCCCCTTTAATGTTGGAGAGGGCAGATGACAATGTTGTGGAGGCAACGCCCAGAAAAATCATCGGCACCCCCAGCACAGAATCCACCACAAGGGGCACCACGAACGGATCCTTCTCCAGCACGTTATTTTTCACACAGGCAGCAAGCACGAAACCAAGGCCCAGGTATACCAGAAAGCAGAACACTAGCGCCTTATGTATCCCCAGCAGAAAATATTGGGACGCCTTCCTCACAACCGCAGATGAAGCTCGAGCCGCCGTTCTTTCCGACACATGCTCCGCCAAGTTCGCTCCGGCAATAACTCCGCAGAAGCCAGGGAAAAACGTAGCGAACATCCGCCTCAACATCTTCGGCGTGTGCACGACCGAGTTCTCTTTGAAATAGTCCAGCGACATCTCCGTGTGCTTGGGCGCGTTTGGGACCAAAAGAAACAGCACATTACACACTACCGCGAGCATAACCAGCACAAAAGCTAGCCGTAAAGCTCGTAAGGTGATGCGGATCTGCACTCCATACATCAGGCCCGCGAGTATCGCGCTTGCAACAGCCACAGTCACAGCTGAGGCGTCCTCGTTCCAGGGCAGCGAGTATTTCTTGATGTCTTGTACTCCGACCACGACCATCGCCAGCTCGCTGAACCCCAACAGGTAGAACGCCGCGCCGACCCCGAAGGAGACGTACATCATAAGACCGATCATGTGTCCGAGTCGGTGGCCCAACGAGCTCCGTAGTGCGTTAAACAGTCCCCCACCGGCTTGAGCCACGCCATCCCCAGTAGACGCCAGCGCAGACATGGACATGACGGTTAGGAAGGTAATGACGAAGGACACGGAGATGACAAGCACTGCGTAGTAAACGCCCGCGTCCCCACGACGACCCCGAGGCGCATGAAGACGACGACGCCCAGAATGCTGCAGACCACGGGCGCGAACGTGTTGCGCTCCAGCTTGCGGCTCAGCGTTTGTAGAGATTCTACGTGGGTGGCCTGGCTTGCGAGGTGCTGCATCAGGCCCTCGCGCGGCGGCGAGAGGGTGCCGTACGAATTGTTGGAAGAGTGATGGTCCTGACTTCAATCTCCGTCTAAGTACGATATGGTGTGGTGCACTTCGGGGTATAATTTTCTTGTGGTGGGCAGTTCTGACTGGTGGTGGGCGTAGGCAGCTCTTCCACCGTAAGAGAGAATCCTCCCCGACGACCGAGAGCGAGCAAGCATGGCTGAGACCCCCAACAGCGCGGCCGTGGTGCCCGGCGAGGAGACGACGCAGGCGCAGGAGATCCTGCACCTGCAGTGCCGATTCTACGAGCAGAAGTTCCCCGAGATCGATGAGCTGGTCATGGTGAACGTGCGCTCCATCGCCGAGATGGGCGCGTACGTGTCGCTGCTCGAGTACAACAACATCGAGGGCATGATCCTGCTGTCCGAGCTGTCGCGCCGTCGCATCCGCTCCATCAACAAGCTCATCCGCGTGGGCAAGAACGAGGTGGTCATGGTGCTGCGTGTGGACAAGGAGAAGGGCTACATCGATTTGTCCAAGCGTCGCGTGTCCCCCGAGGACATCGCCAAGTGCGAGGAGCGCTACAACAAGGCCAAGACGGTGCACGGCGTGCTGCGTCAGGTGGCCCAGGAGAACCACCTGGAGATCGAGGACCTGTACTCGAAGGTGGCCTGGCCGCTCTACAAGAAGTTCAAGATCGAGACGGTCAGCGACGACGAGAAGAAGGTCGAGTACGTGCACTGCTACGATGTGTTCAAGATGGGCATCACGGACGACTCGGTCTTCGAGGGCCTGGACATCACGCCCGAGATCCTCGCGGCTCTCAAGGCTCAGATCCGCCGCCGACTAACCCCGCAGCCCATTAAGATCCGCGCGGACATTGAGGTCACGTGCTTCACGTACGAGGGCATTGAGGCCATCCGCTCGGCTCTGCAGGCTGGTCAGAACATTGGCACGGAAGACGTGCCCGTCAAGGTTAAGCTGATCGCGCCGCCGATGTACGTGATGACCACCAGCACGCTGGACAAGCAGAAGGGCATCCAGAAGCTGCAGGAGGCTATCGAGGCTGTGCGGGAGCACATCACGGCCAAGAAGGGCACGATGTCTGTCAAGATGGAGCCGAAGGTTGTGAGCGTGAACGAGGAGAAGGAGTTCCTGCAGATGATTGAGAAGCTTGAGAACGAGAACCGTCTGGTGGACGGCGACGCCCCCGAGGACTAGAGAGGCACAGAACACATGAGCGAGCTAGCACCAATTCGGTTATGGTGGGCGATGCCGAGGGCTTTTCGTTTGAGCTTAGCAACTTGCTCGTGCTGCGGGCTTCCTGCTGCACCCTCGCCGTGTACACCACTTGCGGCTCGAGGCTTGTCGGCTTGCCTGTGACAGATTAGATGGCAGCGCTCTGCATGCATACTCAATACAGCTGGATGCACTGCGCACCTTCGTGGTGGTGAATTCGCGCTTTTATGTACTGCTTGTCTTCATGGTCTGAACGGTTCTCCGTGAAGGAGGGCGATGCCAACTACACGCTGCACCCAGAGGCATGTCAAAATAGGATCATATTACTCGCACGGCTAACGTACAAAACTACTGGAGCAGCCTCTCCCCTCTACAGGGTCGACTCCTCGGTTATACGCATGCGTTTGTACTCGTTGTACTTCTTCGAGGAACCTCGGACCTGCAGCCGGCAACAAACAACAGTTAAGAGACGCCTTCACCCTAAATTACAAGTCGCAATTGTACGGACCAATTCAGCAGGGTATTTCCTGGCGTTCTTGGCGATCTTGTCGTTCAAAGCAGCAGGCAGGTTGACATCACACTTGTCAGCAAGACGCACAAGGTAAATCAGGACGTCGCTAATTTCCTCGCCCAGGTGCTCCTTTTCCCGGGCAGACCAATCTGTCACAAAACAGAGCAGCATGTTAGTTTGACAGTAAAAAGCCAACGGATAGCGAAGTAGCGAAGTTACAAAGTACCTGCGGTGTCCTTCACCTCGCCCTTCCACTGGAAAATCTCGCACAGCTCGCCCATTTCTCCATTCAGCGCCAGCAACAGGTTTCGAGGTGTGTGGAACTGTAAGAAACAGAACTGGTTAGTATTGAGAGGACTTGCAATTCATAACAACCCCCACCCTTACCTGATTCCAGTCGCGTTCATCAGCAAAATCCGCAATGCGCTTGCGAAGTGACTCAAGAGTCATCGTTTCTTCGAATTTTGCAGGGGGCTGAATGCCGTTTGTAGGGGGAATGCCGCTAACGGTAGTGGCAACAGCAGAAACATCGGTCGTGGACGTCTGGCCAGCAGCACTCGAGAATACGTCTTCCGTCATGGTGCTGTCCATGGTGCCATCCAACAGCGTTTCGCTATCGTGGCCGGATGAGGTCAGGATATCCGTTGCATCAACAGATTGGGCTTGCGCTTGGCTGTTGTTGTGCTGGAGCTGCTGCGGGGACTGCAACATCACCTGAGCCCGAGCTTGAGCGTCCGTCATCACCTGCAACGCCTGGGTCTGTGCAAACTGATAGGCTTGTTGAGCCTGGGCGTCTGCTTGAGCCTGAGCTTCCGCACGTGCCTGCGCCTCATGATGCGCTACGGCCTCAGCTTCCAATTGCTCCCTCATTTGCCTCTCGTACGCCGCTTGCGCCGCCTCCGTCGAGCTGTCGTGGCTCTCGGACGTCATTACGTGCTCCATCTGATGCACGTGGGTACTCGTCGTAGCCTCCGCTGCCTGCCCAGCCGACGTCGAGTCATTTTCGTCGTGCGTGCCCAGCTCATAGTCCGACTCATGCAGAGCACCGCTCATCATCTTCATCGAGTCCGGGCCGATGGGGTGGTTGTGCTTGTCATGCATGCGCACCTTCACACGGTACGTCGGGCCGTACTCCACCGCCGACGCGTACACGTGGAACGGGCAGCCGATGTCGCGCGGCTTGTGCCGCAGCCGCTTGCCGCTGCCCCG
>JAIKVE010001101.1:0-13716 GCA_024679115.1 Phytophthora pistaciae
TCTTGGCAGGCTTGAGCAGGCAGGACTTCAACATGACTTGGTCGTGGTAGTGGTAATCATGACATACCCCCAGCATCGTACTTGGAGCGTTGACTCTCGGACTCTTGGAAGATTTCGTGTGTGCGACGTACTTCGCCTGTGCGCTGTGGGTATTCGACTCGCTCAAGGCCGCCACCGTCAGATTCCTCCCCCAACTGAAGCGCCCAGGGATCGCACAGTTTGTGAGTAAAGTGGTGACGTTCCTGGTGTCGTGGCTGCTCTTCCTGGCCATGACGATCCCCTTTGTGGCCGACGTGATCATCGTGCGGCTGCGGGACATGCGCTTCACGTTCGACATCGTCACGATGGCTATCGACGAGAAGGACAACACCACGTCCTTCGAGGTCTCCAACGACGAAGTCGCGGACGCAGTGCTCAACGCTGTGGCGCTGGTCGTTGCGGCCACGTTCTTCGCCGTTGTGCTCACGTGGGCTCCGTGGGCGGATCTCTCAAGCTGGAACCCGACGCAGTTATTCCCCCGAGCGCCTTATCGTCTCTGCTCTCGAAGAGCAACTCGAGTCAAGCACAAGCACAGACCCAGCGCCAAGGTGGACCAGGACGACTCTGAGGATAGCCAGGGCTCCAGCAGCCCCACGGAGGACTCAGAGCTCGACCCAAGCCACGTCCTATCAAGCCGAGCGAACGCGAATAAAGCTCGAGATGGGGACGACGAAGACGAAGAGCGCGACGCTGCCAACACCGCGCGATACGTCAAGGTCCAGATACGCGAACCCGCACAAAGCCCCCAGCTGAGGAAACTCACCGCCGCTGCTGATGATGACGATGATGTCGACAATTCAGCGGACTCCGACGCAATGGACCAGTATCGTCGGTACCTAAAGCGAGGCGTCATCACCCTCGTTGCGTTAGTGTTCTTCCCCATGATCGTGATGGCCATCAGCCAAGGCAGCACGCCTCTCATCGCGTACTCAGCTCTCAACACGACGCTCAATGAGCTGTTCAAGCACGCGCTGCAGCCTCGCGTGCGTCAGGTCACTCCTACGGCTGGAGACTCCAGTCTCCCCTGGGTCGAGGCCTTCATCGACTACGAGACGGAGGAGCACACGCTGTTCGGCTACGAGACGCTCTACCGACGCACTACGGGCTTCAAGGGGGAGCTCGCGTTCGACGTCAACGTGACGGAGGAAGATCCTCCCAACGTGCTGGTTATCGTGGTTGAAGCGTTCAGATTCCACGACTCACACTACCTCGTCGGCGAAGAGGACCCGTCCAACCTGTTCAAGGGGAGCAACATCACGATCACCCCCAACTTCGACAAGTGGGCGAAGCGGGGCATCGCTCTACGCAATTTCTGGTCCAGTTGGAGAACGAGTCGCTCCGTGGAGAGCCTCCAGTTCGCCCAACTGCCGTACGATAGTGTGACCAAGTCGGGTATGACTGGAGGGAGGAGCGGTACGAGACTAGCTGGTCTGCCGCAGCTTTTCACGGCCAAGGGCTACGAGACTTTCTTCACCACGGGCTGTCTTACTGGCTATGACGGGTGGGACGGCTTCCTCCCCTCGCACGGGTTCGACACCGTCTGGAGTCGGGACGAGATGAAGACGATCGCGGAGGAGGACTTGGGTATCAAACGCGGCGACTGGGACGGAAGCGAGCACCGCGGACTCAATTGGGGCGTCCACGACGATCTGAGCTTCCAGATTCTAGGCGATCTACTGATCAACAAGACCAAGGAGCAGCAAGACCGCGTAGCTAGGGGACAGCCCAAAAAGCCGCTCTACTTGAACCACTACACCATCTCCAGTCACGTGGACTACAAGCAGCGGCCGAAATGGTACGACGAGGCTGAGAAACCAGACTTCTCGGTCATGTACGAAGGCGAGGAGTACGCCGACAACGTCAAGAACTACCTCGAGATGCGCTACTTCGCCGACGTGGAAATGGGCAAGTTCCTCGACCGCATGGCCCAAATGGGCATCTTGAACGACACCATCATCGTCATCTCCGGGGACCACGGCCAGGGCCCCGAGTTCGGCAACGACGTCCCGGAAGACCGCGATGTGTCGGCCACGCGCGTGGCTGGAGCCATCATCGCTGAAGGGCGACTGGGGAACGCGTCGGGAATGGTGATTGACGACGCCACGGAGCAGTACGATATCCTGAACACGCTGGCGGACATCACGGGGGTGCCTGAGGGAGGATTCGAGCAGGACGGCGTGGGTCGGTCCCTCAAGCGGAAGATGAAGTTCGGGGAGCGGACCGTGTACAGCAACAACCCGACGAGGAAGATGTCGGTGGTGCGCGGCCACTTGCGTCTGCGGTACGATAAAGCCACGGACTCGATGCTGCTGCACAACGCGGATACAGATCACGATATGAAGAAGGACCTGTTCCCGAGTCTGACGAAAGAGGAGAAGGATGAGTGGCGACGCTGGCGCGACGCTGGTCGGCGGATCAATTCGTACTATACGAAGCGGTGGGAAGGAAGCTGCTTGCTTGCGGCGGAGTGCTAGGCAAAATAATATAAGTAGAAATCTACAAATGCAAAAAGTTGCTTTGGATGCGATGTTCATGCTACTAGGACCGAGTAACTGCGGTTTCTCACTTTATTAATGTTGTCGTGCCTCTGGTTGCGTCTTGTTGAAGCCGACACATCTATCCATAGTCCAAATGCACTGGGAAGCCGCTGCAGTGAACACGCGACTAAGTAAAGTTTTTTTTTTAGTTCGAAATGTTTTGACAATAGCTTACAAGCCGCCAAAACGTACACACGTAGGAACACATACCACTCCCGATGCGAGGCCACTGGCGTAGGTTCCATGAGCGTAGAGTTGGGTGGGTTGAGGTTGAGGCAGGCCGGCAACGAAGCCGTTAGCTCGCGCTTCGGTGCTAAGTGAATGCGACTGCACTACGAAACAGCGAAAACTGGCGGCACAACTTCCCACTGGCATTCTATTTAGCGCCGTCGTCCACTCGATGCGATCCAGCGCTTCCACTTCCATCGGGCGTGGAAGCTCTCGGCTCACTTCACAACCCGCCGCGAACTACTTTTGGCTCTCGCTTCACGAGTCACGACCCTCCAGTGCATACGAACAGCACAACGGCGAAGAAGGACCCGATGACGAAGAGTCCAGACATTCAAGGTCAAGGCAGATCATCAAGTATGCTGCAGTGGCTCGGCTGGGCTTTTGTCTACGCGTTCGTGCTCTTCCTCTTCTTCATCTACCGGTGTATGGCGCTCAAGCTGCTGGTGTTGATGTACGCCAGCGACAAGGACTACACGTCCAAGGTGGTGCTTGAAGCGCTGGGACTGGGCTTCCTGGAAGACTTTGTCTGCGCGACGTACTTCGCCACGGCGCTCTGGTGCTTCGACAGCCTCAAGACGTTCGTGGCCAAGTGTTGCGGCCGTGACAGCAACCTGGCCAGTAAGTTCCTCACGTTCACGGTCTCGTGGCTGCTGTTCGTGGCCACGATGGCGCCGTTCGTGGCCGACCTGGTGCTCGTGCGGCTGCGCAGCATGCGCTTCACCTTCGACCTGGTGACCATGGCCATTGACGAGAGGGACCACGCCAAGGCCGTGGCCGTGTCCAGCTCGGAGATCAGCGACGCCACGCTGAGCGTGACGGAGTTTCTCGTGGTCACAACGTTCTTCGCCATTGTGCGGGCGTGGGCGGCCTGGGCCGATCTGTCGACGTGGAACCCGACGCACCTCGTGCTCTCGTCGGATGACTCGCTGCTGTACGTGGCGCTGAGCGCGGGTGGCAACAAGCCGCTGTCCCCTAGAAGCAGGAGCCCCAAGCGCAAAGGAGACTGTCGACAGTACTTGAAGCAGAGTCTCGTGGTTCTGGCGGGGCTCGTGCTCTTCCCGGTCATCGTGGTGGCCATCAGCACTGCCAGCACGCCGCTGGTGGCCTACTCGGCGCTCAACACGACGTTGAACGAGCTGTTCGCGCGCGGACTGGAGCCGACGCTGGACGTTACAGTGGCAGCCCCCATGGTCGTCGAGGACGTCGTGGAGGAGAGCGTCGAGACCGCTGCCAGCAGCTCAAGAGACAACGCGCTGTCTGGAGACGCCCACAATACGACGGAAACCCACAAAACCTCAGAGAAGAACTCGACCGAGAGCGACCAAGAAGCTTCAACTGAGACCAAGGCAGGCGGCGAAGCTCCTACGCCAGCGCCCACACCGGCACCAACGCCAGCAGTCAAGCGCGTGACGCTGCCCTGGGTCGAGACGTTCATCGACTTCAAGACGGAGGAGCACACGCTACTCGGAGACAACACACTACACCGACGCACTACCGGCTTTAAGGGGGACCTCGCGTTCGACGTCAACGTGTCGGCCGACAACCCGCCCAACGTCCTGGTCATCGTGGTCGAAGCGTTCCGGTACCACGACTCGCACTACCTGGTAGGGGAGAAAGACCCGTCCAACCTGTTCAAGGGGAGCAACATCACGATCACCCCCAACTTCGACAAGTGGGCCAAGCGAGGCATCGCTCTACGCAATTTCTGGTCCAGTTGGCGCACGAGTCGATCGGTGGAGAGCCTCATGTTTGCTCAGCTGCCGTACGACAGCGTGACCAAGTCGGGCATGACTGGAGGCCAGCAATCCACCAAACTCGCTGGCTTGCCGCAATTGTACTCGGCCAAGGGCTACGAGACGTTCTTCACGACTGGGTGTTTGACCGACTACGACGGATGGGACGACTTCCTGCCTACCCACGGGTTCGACACGGTCTGGAGTCGCAACGAGATGATGAAGATCGCCGAGAAGGAGCTAGGCATCACGCACGATCAGTGGAATGGGGACGAGCACCGGGGTCTTAATTGGGGCGTCCACGACGACTTGAGCTTCCAGATCCTCGGGGACTTGATGGTGAAGAAAACCAAGGAGCAACAAGAGCGAGTGGCCAGAGGAGAACCCAAGAAGCCGCTGTTCCTCAACCATTATACTATCTCAAGCCATGTCGACTTCAAACAGCGGCCGAAATGGTACGACGACGCTGAGAAACCAGACTTCTCGGTCATGTACGAAGGCGAGGAGTACGCCGACAACGTCAAGAACTACCTCGAGATGCGCTACTTCGCCGACGTGGAAATGGGCAAGTTCCTCGACCGCATGGCCCAAATGGGCATCTTGAACGACACCATCATCGTCATCTCCGGGGACCACGGCCAGGGCCCCGAGTTCGGCAACGACGTCCCGGAAGACCGCGATGTGTCGGCCACGCGCGTGGCTGGAGCCATCATCGCTGAGGGGCGACTGGGGAACGCGTCGGGATTGGTGATCGATGACGCCACGGAGCAGTACGATATCCTGAACACGCTGGCGGACATCACGGGGGTGCCTGAGGGAGGATTCGAGCAGGACGGCGTGGGTCGGTCCCTCAAGCGGAAGATGAAGTTCGGGGAGCGGACCGTATACAGCAACAACCCGACGAGGAAGATGTCGGTGGTGCGCGGCCACTTGCGGCTGCGGTACGAGAGAATGACCGACTACGTTCTGCTGCACAATGCGGACACAGACCACGACATGAAGAACGACCTGTTGCCGGGACTTTCGGAAGCCGAGCGCGCCGAGTGGCTGCGCTGGCGCGATAAGGGGCGGCTCATCAACTCGTACTACACCAAGCACTGGGAAAAGAGGTGCCTGCTCGATGGAGATTGCTAAAATGCTTCGGTATATGTAGCGGCTTGAGCTAGTACAATAGTAGTCAGCGCTGACAAGCTAAAACCTCATTTCTGTCGTTGGAAACTTCAAGGCCACGGGACACGATCCGTCACCCTCATCATACGAACCTTCACATCACGCAGGTTGTGCGTGCACGGCGTGCTCAACACGCTCGTAGATGTGACTCGCTGGATCCAAGCGTAGTGTCAAGATAGGGAGCGAGTGGTGTTCAGCTACGAGTCCGAATCGCACAATGACCATGAGCGACTCAGTGACCAAGTTACGCTCGCATCAGCAACACCGAGAGCACATGACCAAATCACGGATGCGGACTCTTCTTGGCGAAGAGCAAAAGGAGTGCGGGAGGCCTGACGTGCCTTCAGGCGCCAATCTCAACTCGGTTTACCCGACGTGGTGGAAAGCTAGCTCTTGTCTGCTAAACAATCGAGCGAGTTCATGAACCTAGAATGTCTTTTGAATGGAATGTTCTAGCTCAGCAGAGCAACAGCCTCTGCCAAAAGGTGGCGCCATCTACAGTCAGCCCTAGCTGTCAGGGTTGAAGTCGATCGACATCGACATCTGTACTTCTTGGCTCTCCCTCTTGAGACGAGTACAGTGGCCGTTAGTGCTCGCTCATACGGCCAAAGCCACCTCGCGCTGACGGAGCCCGCCGGCCGATTCGTTAGGCCTGAGCTCGATGGGTCCGAGTTGGAGTCGGTAACTCCACGACCGGTGGGTGCAAGTTTGTGGTCGCCAGCAACCGCAGAGAAACTCAACCAAGTAATCTCAGAGTAAACCTGCATCTTTGCTGGCTTTGCCCTTCAACCGAGCAAAATGATGACTCGGGTTCCGAAAACTCAGGGCCAGACTGCTGTTCGCAGCGTTTGCTGTCCGCAGCCGCTGCGACGTTGAAACAGCAGGCTCGTCGCGTCGTGGCAAAGATGGCACGGAACAGGCTCAAGTCAACTGGGCTCAGCCTGGCTCAACATCCCGGGAGCTGCTGCCTCACCATCGAAGAGATTTTTTTGCTTTCGCCCTCACGCCGCCTGTCCGCGGGGCCTTACGTGGCGATGGCACGACTGCGAGCACTGCTCTCCTCACTCTTCGATCGTCAGCGGCGGCAGCACACCTCGATACAGTAGCCGGCCGGCCACTCTACCTGGTAGAAGTCTCAGGTAGAACTCTACCATGGTGCCCATGGAGAACGACGATCCCGAGGTAGAGCCCAAGCCTGTCCGCTCCAATGACGCTACGCTGGACAAGAAGCTTCAAGCTCAAGCTCAACAAGAGGAGGAGGAGGAGGAAGACGATGGCCCCGAGGACCTCCCGACGTTCACCGAGTGGGTCGTGCTCAAGGTCAAGCAGACGTCCATCGCGCGTCGCCTGGCGCGTGACGACTGTCCGTACCGCGGCTGGGCGTTCGTCTACGGCTTCACGCTCGCGCTCTTCTTCGCGTTCCGGTGCAACACGCTCGGAGCGCTGATCTCCATGTACGGCACGGAAGCCGACGACACTGTTGGGGTCGTACTCGGAGCATTGACGCTCGGGTTCCTGGAGGACTTCGTCTGCGTCACGTACTTCGCGTGCATCTTGTGGGCGCTGGACAGCGTCACACCAGCGCTCAAATGCTGCGGTCGCGGGCTCGTGGGTCGCATCATTGGCAACGTCACGAGCTTCTCGCTGTCGTGGCTGCTGTTCGTGCTCGTGGTGACGCCTGTGATCGCCGACGGACTCATCGTGCGGCTGCGCGACATGCGCTTCACCTTCGACATCGTGGTCATGGCCATCGACGAGAAGGACAACGCCAGCTCCTTCGAGGTCTCGGACAAGGAGGTCACGGACGCAGTGATCAACGTGCTGGTGCTCGTAGTCTCCGCTACGGTCTTCGCAGCCGTGCGGACGCGCGCGCCGTGGGCCGATCTGTCCACGTGGAACTCGACGCACATCGCGCTGTGTGCGAACTCCTCGCACGCATACAACCAAATGAGCTTGAAGAGCAAAGAGACCAGTACCAAGCGCAAAGACGCCAACGTCGAGCTTGCTCCGTTGGCGAAGGGGAGGAAGGAGGACGTATCGATTGATTCCAGCTCCGGTACGCCCAAGTACGTGACGGTGGACATCGGAGACGCTACCGAGAGCTCGGAAGCTGATACGATGTCGCCCTCAGACGAGGAGAACGACAGTGTCGACCGTCTCTCTGTCGCCAAGAAGCCGATTGCAAAGGCAAAGGACAAGCGTCAGTACGTGAAGCAGTTCCTGGTCGCGGTCGTTGGTTTGGTCTTGCTCCCGCTCTTCGTGATCGCGTTGATCAACGCGGCGTCTCCTCTGGTCGCGTACTCGGCTCTGAACACGTCGTTGAACGAGGCTCTGGGCCACGCGTTCCAGCCTGACGCGGAAGGATCCACGTCCGCAGTGGACGAACCGGATCTGCCCTGGGTCGAGACGTACATCCACCACGCGACCGAAGAGCACGGGCTCTTTGGTGATGACACGCTGTACCGCAAGACGACGGGCTTCAAGGGCGAGTTGGCGTTCGACGTCAAGGTGAGCAATAAGAACCCGCCGAACGTGCTGCTCATTGTGGTGGAATCCTTCCGCTTCCACGACTCGCACTACCTCGTGGGGGAAGAAGACCCGTCCAACCTGTTCAAGGGCACCAACATCACGATCACCCCCAACTTCGACAAGTGGGCCAAGAGGGGCATTGCCCTTCGAAACTACTGGTCGAGCTGGCGCACAAGTCGATCCGTGGAGAGTTTGCTGTTCGCTCAGCTGCCGTACGACCACGTGACCAAGTCCGGTATGACTGGGGGTCAGAAGAACACCAAGCTCTCGGGTCTACCGCAGCTCTTCTCGGCCAAGGGCTACGAGACGTTCTTCACCACTGGCTGCAAGACGGACTACGACAGTTGGGACGCCTTCTTGCCTGCTCACGGGTTTGATACAGTTTGGAGTCGCAACGAGATGAAGAAGCTCGCGGAGAGCGACCTGGGCATCAAACCCGGCGACTGGAAGGGCCCGCAGCACCGCGGACTCAACTGGGGCGTGCACGACGACCTGAGCTTCCAGCTTCTGGGCGATCTGCTGGTCAACAAGACCAAGGAGCAGCAGGAACGCGTGGCCAAGGGGGAACCCAAGAAGCCGCTGTTCCTCAACCACTACACCATCTCGAGCCACGTCAACTACAAGCAGCGGCCGAAATGGTACGACGAAGCAGAGAAGCCCGACTTCTCGGCGCTCTACGAGGGTCAGAAGTACGCCGACAACATCAAGAACTACCTCGAGATCCGGTACTTCACCGACATGGAGTTCGGCAAGTTCATGGACCGCATGTCCGAAGCTGGAATCCTCGAGGATACGATCGTGGTGGTGTCAGGAGACCACGGACAGGGCCCAGAGTTTGGGAACGACGTCCCGGAAGACCGAGACGTGTCTGCGACTCGCGTGGCTGGCGCTATCGTCGCTGAAGGAAGACTGGGCAAGAATGTGGGCATGGTCATGGACGACGCCACGGAGCAGTACGATATTCTTAATACTCTGGCGGACATTACGGGGGTTCCTGAGGGTGGATTCGAGCAGGACGGCATCGGTCGCTCGCTCAAGCGCAAGGTCAAGTTCGGGGAGAGGACGGTGTACTGCAACAACCCGACGAGGAAGATGTCGGTGGTGCGTGGACACGAGCGCCTGCGGTACGACCGAGTGACGGACGTGGTGCTGCTGCACAATGCGGATACAGATCACGATATGAAGCACGATCTGCTGCCGAGTCTCACGGAGGAGGAGCGGAAGGACTGGCTCAACTGGCGAGACGCTGGCCGTCGCATCAACTCGTACTACACCAAGAGGTGGAAGAAGAAGTGTTTCCTCGCTGCAGACGCCTCAGAATGTAATTCCAACTAGATAGACAAGTCAATATAAACGCTGTTCCTCGAGCTGTAAGAGGGAACTTGAACTCATGTTTGTTTTCTCCAGTATCTCACTTAGTGAACGGCCAATGCGAAGGCCCTCGAATGCCCATCAGGACTATCGAGAAGGGGTCTACCGTGGCGTTGGACGCCCACCGATTGCTGGTCGAACCACTCCAATGGAGGTTGAAGGACGCGGGCGAAGGGACCTGCATAAGGAACGAAGAGCAAGAACTTAACACGTAGCCAGGAAGTTTTCCGTTAGCACTTGGAAACCCCCCAGCCTCCTGGCTATCTATCGCCTGGGGGTTACTCCATTTTCAGTTTACCGCCGCCTCGTGTACTTCCCGCCGTGCCGACCAACCTAGAAGACCGATGATTCCTCTCGGTATGCCTCGTTTCTCCAGACCCACGCCATCTTCTCGTCTTCTGCGTGCGGGTGAATCAATCTCTGCCATGAAGAACCGCGTCGTAGCGAAGGTGACTCCAGTTTGGCAACGAGTTGAGTCTTCAACCGTGTTTCAGCGTATGAAGAATGCCGATCTGTGGACTCGGCCGTGGCTGGGGTGGGCGTTTGTGTACGCATTCTCCCTACTCGTGTTCTTCATCTATCGGTGCACAAGTCTCGGGTCGCTTTTCGACATGTACGCGAGCAACGGAACGCTGGGTCTGGCGCTGGGGGCGCTGAGTCTCGGGTTTCTGCAAGACTTCGTGTGTGTCACATACTTCGCCTGTGCGCTCTGGCTGTTCGACACAGTGAAGGTCTTTGCCAGCAAGTCTCGCTCACTTCAAGCTGTGTGGAAATGCAGCGCGTTGGTCCGCTGCAGCTGCGTCTCGGCTCGAATGGCCGGCAACATCGCCACATTCACCGTGTCTTGGCTCCTGTTCCTCGCTATGATGGCTCCTTTCGTCGCTGACTTGCTCATCGTGCACATTCGAGGCATGAGGTTCACGTTCGACCTCATCGCCATGGCAATCGAAGAGAAGGACCACATCAGCGCCTCTTCGATCTCCAGCGACGAGGTCAACGAAGGCTATGCGAGTACAGCAGTTCTCATCGTAGTGGCTAAGCTATTCGCGATCATAAGGACGAAGGCATCGTGGGCTGATTTAACGCACTGGAACCCGACACTAGCGCTCTCTAACCTCATTTTGGCTCGATTCGGCAAAACCACGAGGCCAAAGAAGCTTACGAGCGCCGCCAAGGTCACTGACAAGACGCTGGTCAAGTCCTCCTCCTACGTGGAGATCGACCTCAACGATGACAACGGGGAGAGAGGTGAAGCTGAGCCCGTAAATGATGATGAGGACAGGGAAGCATTGCTTTCATCCTCGAAAACAGAATCAACCGACTCTAAGTTGAAGTACAAGCGCGTTGGGGTGCAGCTCGCTCTCGTCGTCTCCGGTCTGGTGGCTCTTCCTGCAGTCGTTGTGGCAGTGAGCCGGGCGAGCTCTCCCGTCGTTGCGTTCGCTGCCATGAATGCATCACTCAATGAACTATTCGCTGGTGCTTTGGAGCCTACACTTGATAGCAAGACATAACCCTCTGAGGGCGCCTGGGTAGAGCTGTACTTGAGTACATCCACAATTCTACCGAAAGCACACGCTGTTTGGCCCCAGTACGCCATACCGGTGCACAACGGGTTTTGCAGGAGATCTTGCTTTCGACGTGGACATCAATGCGAACAATCCCCTCAATGTTTTACACATCGTAGTCGAGCCTTTCCAATTCCACGACTCTCGGTACCTTGTCGGGGAGAAGGAAAAAAAAGTGGTATGCCGACGCTGAGAAACCCGACTTCTCTGCGCTTTATAGAGCCGCAGACAAACCGGAACTGCGTAAAGATTACCTTGAAATGAGGTATTTTACGGACGTCGAGCTAGGAAAATTCATGGATCGAATGACCGACAGCGGGATCCTGAATGACACGACCGTTGTTATCGTCGGGGACCACGGGACTGGCAATGGAGTATCGTCCACGCGAGTGGCCGGTGTCATCATTGCAGAAGGCCGACTTGGGGACAAAGCGCGTCTTGTTATCGACGATGCCACTGAGCACTACGACGTCCTCAACACGTTGGCTGATATCACCGGAGTGCCCAAGGGGGGATTCATACAGGACGGTGTCGGACGCTCGATCAAGCGGACTGTCGCCTTTGGAGAGCGGGTTGTCTTCAGCAACGACCCGAATAAAAAAATGTCCGTCGTGCGTGGGCACCAAAGGCTTCGCTATGATCGGATTGGTGATGCTGTTTTCCTGCACAACGCTGACACGGATCACCATGAGAGTACGGATTTGTTCTCAGATCTTTCAGAGGAAGAGCAAGCAGAATGGATGACCTGACGAGACCATGGACGACGGATCAACACGTACTACACGAGTCGCTGGGACGGCAAGTGCTTGTTTGCTGTCAATTGCTGACTAAAAATCTGGGACAACAAGTTCAATGCAGCCCCATGTAGGAACTACAGGAGATACGATTAGTGGTTACAAGGGAGGACATCAATACATGGACTAATCTAGGCGGCTCGCTCTCTTCTTATGTGGCTGTGCTCTTCATGACTTGGCTGCGATTCTTAGAGTACACTGTCGATGGCATCAACAACACCGGCACCGAGCATGACGAAGCCCAGAGCCATCATCCCGCACAGGAACGCCTGGTGCAGTCGCCTCCCAAATGTCGGGGGTTCATCACGAAAGAGGCGTAGGTGGAAATACGCCGGCATGATGAATGCCAGCAGCGAGCAGCAAGTCGAGCCGATGAACGAGATAAACCGCCCGAAATCTGACAGTCAGCACAAATACATGAAGTTAGGAAAATATAAATAAAATCGTATCAAACCATGAAAGAAAGCATAACGAGTTGTACCTGGGATGGCAGCAGCAATGACTGCTGTGAACAAAACGACCCCAGCACGCAGCAGAACGCCCTTTCTCTCCGTGACCTGCGAGTCCTCTAATTTGTTGCCACACGCCACCATCGGCTGCAGCACTTCAAACACCGGGAACAGCATCACCGGGTACGTGAAGAAGAGGCCCAAGCACAGGAAAATCTTGACGAGCGTCACCAAACCGCCGCTTCCCTCAAAATTCAGCGTGATGACGGCGTCCGTGTCATCCCCAAATGCGAGGTAACCGCAGATACCGAACGTAGCATACAGTGCCGTGATAATCACGACGGTACAGACCAGGATCGGCGTGAAATTCCTCTTGTTCTGCATCGAGTTCTCCAGCGGCAGCACCATCCCCACGCCTTCAAAGCAGTAACTCGCTACTCCAAAGAAGAACGGCACCGCAGATACAACTCCAATCGCCTCGATGTTGTCGTGGTCTTGCTCCATGTAGCCCAAGTCAATGTTCAGAACCACCAGCAGTCCAAGGATGCACATGAAATCTGCCAGCAGCGCCACGTAGGCCAGCTCCTTCATGTGCTTCAACAGCGAGAAGCCAATCAGCGGGGGGACACACACCGACACCACCAACTGCTTCGACACGTCCAGGAATTTGTGCGCGTTGGTCGAAATGAAGATCAAGTCTACAAAAAATCAATAGTAAAAAAATTATACACATCAGTACTCGAAACCAATCCAGAGTATCAAGTGAAAGTGCCTTACAGGCGATGCAAAATCCCGTTTGGGAGATGACGAGAGCTGAGTTGACGAGCGTGGAGCCGAACTGACCCATGGCGAAGAAGCCGATCTCGCCGTACTTGGTCACGTTCTTGCCCTGCTGCTTGAGCTTGTACTTGCACTGCACCACGAGCATCATGGCGTACGTGCTCACGGCCGCCACACCCACCAGCGTCACGAACCCCACCTACAAAAAGTCATTCAATAACAAATTAATCTAATAGATTAATCCATGAATAAAATAAAATACAGTATAAGAAATCTCACCAAGACGCCACACTTGCGGAAAGCGTAGGGCAGCCCCAAAACTCCCGAGCCCAGGAACGCGATGCACGTATTGATGAAAGTCTTCAAGTCACTATCACATACCCAGCATTGATTGATTGCATCATCAGCACATTGCCCCTAGAAGTATGCAAGCTGCCTATTGCCACGTACGACGTGAGGTGTTGCGCTGCCTCCGCGTGTTCGTGCGCCGCGGGGCTGTCGAGGCGCTTGGGGCCGGC
>JAIKVE010001102.1:0-13692 GCA_024679115.1 Phytophthora pistaciae
CCTTCACGGTACTTGGGCTCAGTACCCTATTAGAAGTCGCACTCGATCCGTATGGCCGGCAGCCAACACTCGGAGGAGAAAGATGAAAGAGAAAGTAAAATGACTGTTAGTGCTGCAGCTCGCATCAACTCCTTAAGCGGGCTTCAGCAGCTTCACGTGCACAGACCCTACATACTTGGTTTCACTATACTCCACAGCGTCGCAGCGCTTATCTTGTTCGCAGGGTCCCAGGGCCTTTGATCTTCAACGTCACACCAGTTGAAGTCGGCCTGCAATATGCATTCCAAGACGCTGCTGCCTGAGTCTCCCCCTGTACGAGTGCGGCCAAACTATGCATTTGCCACATATGCTTTCAGGCGCACTGGCCTGATCTAATCCTACGAAGGACTCGCTAGTCCTACGAAGGCCCGAATGGCCAGCTTAACTTGGCCATTCGGTCCTTATTTCCAAAAAGGTACCCTTTAGATGCAGACGGAGCTCCTACGTAGGACTTCCGTAATTTGATGCAAGGCCAACAGCAAATCCTAGGTCTAGCCCTAGCCTCTCCTTCTTAAGACCACCTTTTTGAGGTCAGATTGGCCAAAGTTTCTGAAAGGCACAATAGTTGTACACATCGTCGGGAGGGATATTCTTCATGAGAAACTTATCCACTGTTTTGACTCTGTCCGCGAAGATCGATTGGGACTTGACGTAGGCCGCAAGTTTCTTGTCCCGCGTAGGCCGCAAGTTTCTTGTCCCGGGCCCACGCTTTCATGCCCGTGCCGAGCTTTTTGGCAATGTCCGTGATCGCCCTCTCTTCGTCGTTCGGATCGGTGGGCTGGTCGTTCGTCTCACCTGTCCGCAGCGCTCGTTCACTGAAAGCCTCCAGTTGGGCAGGTTGAGTCAAGGTTTGAGGCGTTTGGAGCTTGGCGGCAGACCCCGAGACCATGTTGCTGCTGACGAGTAGTAGTGTCAGTGCAATCAGGAGCAGGACGACGTAGTCACGCATTGTTGGGTAATTTATCCACAGCCCTGTCCAGCTAATAGGGGGGGGGGGGTCAAGTGTTGTCTGCGGAATGAATTCCAAAGTGATGAATTTTCCTGCAAGCCCTTAACCAAGCGTATACAGGTATACAATAGCCGCCCGTAATGACACGTATGATGATCCGCTAAACCAATTCGCTGCCAGGTAGGACTAATACATGCACTGCACCGCACAACTGTAACACTTCAAGGTAGAACACACATGTAATTGGTACTCTTGGTACTCTCCAAGCATCCCACGCACCGAGAGCTCGAGAAGGTCTCCGCCAGAATTTAACGTTTGGATGGAATTTCAGCTACAGCTGCGGGAATCGATTCATTATCTGAGTAATATTCACGACGGTGGGCGATTGCTGCGTACTGCGTGTGGTTCGCCGTGTTACGCGGCGCCGGAGATGATCCAGGGACGGATGTATCACGGTCCTATCGCTGACATGTGGAGCTTGGGCGTCGTTCTGCTTGCTATGGTCTGTGGATTCCTCCCGTTCGAGGACAGCAACACGAATTTACTCTACAAGAAGATTCTGAGTGCCAACTACAAGATGCCGACGTTCCTGTCGGCGAACGCGCAGGATTTGATCCGGCGCATCCTTGAGACGGATGTATCTCATTCTCCATTTCCTATTTCGGCCTTGCTCTTTACTTGAAATACACCTCCATTGTCTGGCGAAAGCACAATCACAAGCATTGCGTACGTCTTGCGACGATGATAACGTGTGAACCGTAGCTAAGAGATTGAGTTCTACCACCGCAGACTGCCGCGGCATACTTATACGATTAGCAGCATCGCTTTTACTAGAAATCTCATTTCAAAAAATCCAAAATGTTGAGAACGATTCGAGTAGATTGGTTTAGGATATCTGTCGCTTGATGCCAGTACGAATGCTGTTCTCTTGGCGGGGTCTTCCAGCTACCCCAACTCCAGGTTACTTTCCACGGCGGCTTTTACCTCCGCCCAGCCAATATCGCAGCGATAACTCGGAAAGGATCAGACGTTACTCTACCAATTGCCCGCGCGGTGGTTCTTAGGCTTCACGCCAAAAAGCCGAGCCAATGGATCGTCATTCTTTAACTTGCCAATATTTAGGTGCTTGCTCACCTCACCCGGAGTGGGATTCTTATTGAGGAACTTCTCGAGTGCCGATACTTTTTTATCGTGAGCCCACGCCTTCACAGCCGCCTCGAGCTTCTTGGCAACGTCCGTGGTCGTTCTCTCCTCCTCGTCTCCCGATTCGTTAGTCTCGTTAATCGCGTCACCCGTTCGGAGCGCTCGACCACTGACGCCTTCCAGTGGGGCAGCATCAGAGTGTTGAGGCGTTCGAAGCTTGGCAGCGGAACACGAAACCATGCCAGTGCCGACGAGTAGCGTCAGTGCAGCAAGGACCAGAAGGATGTAGGCGCGCATTCTTGGTATTGCTTGTGCGGGGTATAGAAAAAAAATGCTGTTTGCCGAGCAAATTTCAAAGTGTTCTCAACCCCCCATCGCTCAGAATGACACTGGGATGAAGTTCACTAAAGCCCCACTCTATGTTGAGCCCATCCATACATTCTCATGTAGCCGTAATCTAGGGTCTCGCGTCATCCTGTGGCTCCGTAAAGTCCAGAGGCTCGTAAACAGGGATATATCGAGCCACAGGATGATGCGGGCGGTCCTTGTTAAGCTTCTGGTAGCTCTTCACTTGGGGCGAAGCCGAAGCGGGCAGCTTGTAGTCACCAGTATATAACAAGTAGTGCACCAGTAGTTGTAGCCGTTCGAGTTGAATCCAGAGGTCGCAAACGGAGGTTCACGGGTTACCCGACCCGCCCGGTTGTTTCTCGTGCTGACATCCGGCACCCGAGCCAGTAGTATAATGCTTCGCAACCGTGTTTTTTTTTCCTGCGCTTCCACTACCGGGTTACCCGGACCGCCCGTGAGGTAAATCGGGTGATGTGTGCAGTAGTCTCTTATGAATATATTGAAGATGCGCTGCATTGAACATGTTACCCTAGACAATTTCTGGTTGTTTGGTGCGTCTACGAGTAGTTTTCTCAAGTTGCCACAAAGAAGTGCTTACGCAGGAACTTGGGGTCTCACAGCGACTTCAAGTCCAGTTTCGTTTTCCACTTTGGATGTGCCTTCGTCCATGCAGTAGAGTACTCCTTCCACACCAAGAACTCGTGGGACCACTCCTTTTTCCACCAGTCTCCATAGTAGCGGTTGCGTTTCTTGTAGAGCTTCAGGTAATTGAACACTTGGTCGGGGGTAAGATTCTTTTTCATGAATTTCTCCGTCGTTTTGGCCTTGTCCATAGCAGCAGCTTGGTATTCGACGTACACCGCAAGTTTCTTGTCGTGAGCCCACTCTTTCACTCTCGTACCCAGCTTCTTGGTAAAGTCCGCAAACGCTCTCTCCTCGTCGATGTGACCATTGACCTCGTCGGTTCTTTCACCCGTTCGAAGCGCTCGTCCATTGAAGGCCCCCACTTGGTCTTGGGACGTATGAAGCTTGACGGCTGACCCCGAGACGCTGTTGGTGCCGACGAGAAGTAGTGTCAGGGCAGTCAGGAGCAGGACGACGTTGGCACGCATACTTGGGAGTTGTTTAAGCAGCAGTCAGTCGAGGATGAGGCTGGGTATAGCTTGGGGGTCAACGGTTGTCTGTTGTCTGTGGAGTGAATCCCAAAGTGACGAAGTCGACAGCATTGAACCGTAGTTGCCCGTCATAGTGACACCTAAGAACTTCATCAGGCATACAGTTTAGGCAAAGCTCATGATAAGCAACATCCAGTATGAGACCACTGCACTCATATGAAGAGTCTTGGGGGAGCCACTACTGTACATGTACGCGGCTAATGTATCGGCCTGCGTGAATTCCGCGTTTGGTGGAATCGGACTCACGACGGCAAGGATTCCTTAGCTTTTGGTGCAGTCTCGCGCATTAAACGCAGCGATCGTCATCATTATGTTGCTAGCCTGCAACGGATTTTGGATGTGTGCTGAAGTTGCTTGTTGTGCTGCATTGACAGACATGAAAGCTTTCGGATTACCCATTTGGATTATCCACGATGATTATTGTAGTGTTTCCCTTCCATTTGTAATGAGAAAGTCGTGCCTCCGGTCTGACGAAGCTCTGTCATTTGTTTGAGCTCGGCTGCACTATTATAAACTGCCGCGACATAACGCTCGCATGCGCAATTGCCGTTGGCGCTGCCAGCAGTATAGCAGGTATGCTACAGCTGCTTAAAGTCCCATGAGCAGTAATAAAACCTGGATCGTACTTATTATCTATTGAGTCTGTAGTAGCTGTTATCTATGCTGTGTGAGGTAAGTTATGCAATCACGTGGTGCATGCAGTCTCAACAAATGTGCCAACTTACGAGTTTCGATTGGAGCTGGAGTGCCGACTCACTCCCTGGCTGGACTAGTGTTCGCACAAACACTAATTGTATAGTTAACACTTGTGTTTGCAAACCGTTTGTTAGTGTGTGGCGAATCTGGCTAACCTGTTTGTAGAGTTGGATAGTTTTTAGTCAACTATTCATCCTGAAGGGTTTTACTAGAATGACTTGAAGCTCTTTTCACTTGTCGGAAGCTGACTTGTACCTGAAGTTCTTCTTCGTTACACTAACCATTATCTGCAAAAACTTAGCGTCATTAAATTATTCTGGCTACGCCGTGGCGCTTACATTGAATTCGACAGCGGGTAACCGTCCTCTTGAGGAGTCATTAGTTTGACCTCCTAGAGATAGAGCAGCAAACATACAAACGCGTTTGCTAACAGCACGTAAGGTGAGTTAGTGTGATGTGAAAATCACTAACATGTTTGTGGAGTACACTACTAATAGGCTGGACGCAGATTTTGACAGTCTCCACGACTTTTGCGAATACTGCGCCACTCGTGGAAAAGAACAAATACTGCTGGGGCAGAAGATTACATGGTACGCAATTGCAGATCTTCTCCTTGCTCAGTACGACCGAGAACAAAAAAGGAGTATTCATGACAATGATGCTAGACGCTTCAGTTATCACGCAAACTGTATTGTTGCGCATACAGGTATCTGCATTGGTCAGGAGACCTGAAAAGAAGTACTTGGTGTTGCCAGCTCCAGTTACGGCGGGTACTTCTTCCTCATGTTAGAGAACCACTGTACCAATCGCCGTTTTTTTCTTGTTCAGGGACTTGAGCATCTCGTCCGTGTTTTTTAAGCCCAGCTTCTTGAGCAAGTCGTTCGGAGTGAGATTATTTTTGAGGTACTTCTCTCCTCGCTGTCCGATTCCGTAGTCTCGCTAATCGCCTCCCCCGTTCGAAGCGCTCGTCCACCGATAGCATCCACTCTGGCAGCACCTGAGGATTGGGGTGCTCCAAGCTTGACGGAGGAACACGAAACCGTACTGGTGAGCGTCAGTACGACCAGCAGTACGATGACGTAGGCGCGCATGCTTGGAATCGTTAATTAAAATGCTGGATTCGGACTTGTGGTGGTGCGTTGGTCGCCGAGCAAATTTCAATTTGGTCTCAATCCATTCAAACTGCGAGAAACTAGAGTGAAGTAGAGGTGCTGTTCCTGCGTCGAGCTCAGGTTCAATAAAAAACCCTCTCCAAGCCAATAATTCGGGTATGAGCCCGTAATCTAGGAACCGCGTCATCATGTCCCCATAAACTCCAAAACTCGTAAACAGGGGCTCTGAAGATTATACGTACAGTAGAAACAAGATAGTGTGACGGGGATGATACATTGGCCTGAATAGCTCTTTCTGTTGACCTCTTTGCTGCATAACTCCAATAGTGATGCACTGACGGTACTGCGTACTTTACTGACTGTTGAGGCTGAGGCTGGTGGCATGGAAATGATAGCTCCCACAACGACACCACGTTGTTTGGGAGTAACACTTGAGACTACAACTACAAATGGGAACCAATCAAGATACTTTCCGTTCCTGCGTGCACAGGACTGGATTCGAGTGATCCAACCGATGGAAGATCTCCGATCGAGCAGCTAGGATGTCCGCCAAGTCGAATTGATCGCGAACGCTCGCATCTACGCTGGCTAAGTCAATGTCTGCTACCTATGGTACACGATGTAGCGAATGATACGGCTGTACTTTGGGGACCTTATCGTGAGCTCACGCCTTTTATTCTTGCGATCAAAGTCGCCGAATGCGCAACAGTGTGTTCGTTCAACATGCGATGTCATTGAATTGGTTGAGCATTTTTTTTTATTTTTTTTCATGCCCAGCACTATCACAAATGTGGAAAATGCTGTGGTAATCTTGGTCCGTTGTCTTTCAAGGTCAATTGGAATGGAGAGCTATTCTGGTTCCATCCTCGCAGGACTTTACCAGGCATTGGAAACGCCGGCATTAATATTGCTTCTGCTTCTATAGAAGGCGCACACTGCGATTGCGTTTCATGCAGCATGGAG
Source organism: Phytophthora pistaciae (assembly GCA_024679115.1). Lineage (NCBI taxonomy): Eukaryota > Oomycota > Peronosporomycetes > Peronosporales > Peronosporaceae > Phytophthora > Phytophthora pistaciae. Next base: position 6,426 of record JAIKVE010001102.1, read on the forward strand.
ACTACGGAAGGATATTTACTTTCGTGAAACCAGGCAGAGGGACATCATTCCGAAGTCACTGCAAGTTTATCTATCGTCACGCAGCGGATGACCTCGCGGCATTAACCGAAGAGCTTAGCCGCTTGGCCAATCGACAACATAACAGAAAACATTTCATCTCCACCGAGCCCTCGCATTTGTCCGTATTCAGTTAGAGTAACTTCACGAAAAGCGTCTAAGCTAGTTAATCAATTTCGACTCTTGTTCTAGGGACCGCGTCATCCTGTCTTCATAAACTCCGAAGGCCGTAAACATGGACTATGGAGCTTAGGGAAACACGACAATGTGGTGGGGATAATGCGTTGCCGTGTTTACCTGCTGGACAAGCTTTCCAGTACGATAGCTGACCTCTTCCTGCGATAACACAATAGTGATACACCGACGGTAGTGTACTCTATACGTTTTCGTTTTCACGTTGAGGAATAATGTTGTCACTACACTGTAGAGGATGGTAATGTGCACGATACGAACTCTGGACTATCGTTTTCATGGTGCCGCTAACTGTATGAAGCCCTCGTCTTCTGCTGATCTCGGCGGGCTGTCTGCGCCATGGTTACAGCTCATCCTTGGTGGCTATTTCTTACTACATGTAGTAAGTGCACCTTGCCATTGCACTTTGTCGCCCCTGTCGGCTGATGGACCAGATTTCCTCTGACAGGAGCCCATGAGAGGATTCCTCTCACGTGCGATCGACAAATCTTTGGTGGTATGACCCTTCCCTGTTGCCATACGTATTGCCAGCAAAACGGGAGGAAACTCCAACACACGCGACTTGAGTTTCAAATACCGCATGAAGCGTACATGTATCGCGCCCTAAATAAAAATGTATCACGCGGAAAAAAACCGCATACCAGCGTCTAATTCGGAGGGCTCAGATCAATGCACACTGAGTCAATGTTAGCATTATCAAGCGAGCGCAGCGAGCCGAATCCCGCGCGTAAACGCGGTACGGTTCATTCCATACCAGTACGAATTTTGCAGGTGATAGAAACTAGCTTCGCCATGATGTACTACTTAAGTACCCCGCTCTCGAAACAATGTTTTAGAAGTATTGATAATACATCCATTGTACTGGCGCTTCTCTATCTTCTTCAAGACGCCGCTCAGGAAGTAACGCGCCGAATAGCACTTTGACACAATATACGCGAGTTCGAGTTGATTTAGAGGTACAAGAAGCTCATTGCGTGATGCGAAACGGAAAAGCGACTTATAGGACTGCATGACTACCGTCGTGGCTCGTATCTACGAAAAAAATGACGAACGCACTGCTTCACCATGACAAGCCTAGGGCGTTTGCAAGTAAATCGTACTCTCAACTGACAAATGTAGGGATACACACATGCGTTGCTCTTCCCCATGAAATATTACAGTATGTGGCAGCAAGCCTATTAAAATAGGCTTGCTGCCACATAATCCGTTATTAACGGATTTTTACGAATAGTGGCCGGTCTTGTATTTATTAGTAGCCTCCTAGTTTTGATCGGCTTAGACGGGGGGGGGGGGGGGGGGGGGGGGGGTCTACTATTCGTAAGAGGGGCTACTATTGCTTAGCAATATCGACGCCGATATGGGCTTCATATTGCTTGGCATAGTGTTACCCCGTACCCTGCATCTTTAATCCCCGCTGCACCAGAAACATTCATCCAGCGAATATTCCACAACATCAGAACAGCACGAGCTCGTTTGAGATTCAAGCAGACCCGGATTGGCATTGTTACTCTAGAACCGGTCTTTTATTCGTAGCGGTCTTTTATTTCTAGAGCACTCATGAGAAATAGCGGGAGGTCTTCTAATAGTAGGGGTCTTCTATTCGTAAAAATCCGTTAAAATAACGGATTCTACGCACCAGCTGGGCTGTATGTGCTGGGGTACAAGTACTGTACCAGCCTTGAATCGCACGGTCTGTATTAGAGTCCGCATGCTCTACTAATCGACATTTATCGACGCGGTGCATACATGTAAGTATTCAGTTTCCAATTTTGCTCCGCACACAGCAAGCGTCTTCTCTTTTCAGCCGTCGGGATGCTCAAGTGGACACTTCTGCTCGCTGTATCGCTCACTTTGGTCGTGGGCAGTGACGCTCTTGCGGAACCAGTAGCGCGTTCGGGACTCAAGTTACCCGAGTTGGGTGGCAAGGACACCACGCGATTGCTTCGTGCCTTCAAGGCGGCTGACGATGCAGACAATGAAGAGCGGAGCGGGGTTGAGATCGCCCAAAAGTTGCAGTCCATGTTGGCCAGGTCCAAACTTGGTCAAAAGCTCGAGACTTTGAAACAAGCGCGAGTTGCGAAGCGAGAGGCGGTCGTACAGAAGCTTATCGACGAAGGAGCCGACTCCGCCACATTGTATGCGAACAAAGTCACCGCCGAGGAGATGTACAAGGTGCTGCGCGTTGGACCAGATGATGTGCTGCACGGGAATGCCTTGGTGGTGTCCCCCAATTTGAAAAAGGCACGAAACTACAAGGTTTTCGCTCAGAGACAACGACAGCAACAACTAATCTCGAAGCGTTAGTAAAGAGCACGGATACTCGAAGATTCCTCCATGAGTCTTTGCCTTTGCCGCAGCTTGAGACTGTGACGCTCAGATTACGTTTGGGCACATTCGAATGTTCAGGTTGTGTAACAAATTCATATCGATTACTTTGCTTCTATTCTTTTCATCCTTGGATCCTTGGCAGTATGCAGTGCAGTTACCACCACTACTGTAGCGGCTTCTCCACGATCTCTTGCGTATCTCAACAGTGCTAAGCATAAATAGACAATCTCATCATCATATCTTCACTTGGTATCGGTGAATTCATGTATCACCTTGGCACCAGCATGCTCACTTCACATTAGAACGCTTACCGTGTTGGTCTCCACTAACCTAAATATTGGATGATTTACTGGGTTCACCAGGTGGTCCCGGCGGGAGATTTGCTAGATAGCTAAATACGAATACAGTACAGCGCGAAAAACCTGATTGCCTGGGAAACACCTGGCCTTTCACGAAAGACCTACATACATAAAGACCTGTATCTTCACGCGAATAACAGCTTAACCCGGGAAAGACTAAGACTATCGGCGTTACGGCCCCTCATCTCCCGAATAACTTAAGCTTTTTCGGTCTCACATACAAGACCAAGTCAAATAAGCAATCCGTGGATAGGAAGTCTCGGCGCTCTTCATGTGACGAAAAGGATGAGGTCTTTATAAACATCGTATAGGCGAAAACACCGGCACGCCTCAATTCGCTGACGTTAGCTTGGTCTGGGCGGGAGGACGATGCAGCAAAGAGACTTTGAACGCAAGTAAGTTGCGTGTTCTAATACCTAGTCTGGCTTTGGTGGATCGATGAGTGGCTCGCCACCTCCCCCGCTCAAGCAGGTCCGCCGATGACAAGCAGCTGGAGCTCGTGGCCGTAGAGATTGAAGTAACGCAACTGCTGCGATCTGATTGGTCAATGAGCAGCTCAACTTCAGTTATTGTGGCCCACACAAAGTGAAGCCATTTCGCGATCGGCCAGCAGCAGTCGATCAAGGATGCTCCGCCGCCTCTGCCCCCGATCCTCGCCGCTCTTGGCCTGCAGCTCCGCGGGCCTCGCGCTTGCTGCCGCAGCGTCAGCCTCCTCTCCCCATAATGACTCCAAAGTAGCACATGCTGAGGCCCATCGCCGGCCCGAGGGCAGGCCCATGATGTTCGTGCGGGACCACGTGGACTTCGCCCGCAAGTGGAAGAAATTCTCCACCGACCGCCTCGACAAGCTCGTGGTCATCGCCGACTTCGACTACACGCTCACGCCCGCCTACAAACCCACGGGTTCGTGGCAACATTAAAGTATTTATTCCTTATTTCCTAGACCAATATTGTATATTTTTTTACTGTTATTATTTGTTAGACGACCAAGCTCTGAGCACGCACCGCCTCCTGATGGAGAGCGAGGCGCTCGGTCCGGACGCGGAAGACGTGGCAAGGGAGATCTTTGAGAAATATTACCCAATCGAGCAGTCGGCCACGCTGACGATGGAGCAGAAGCTGCCCTATATGATCGAGTGGTGGACCAAGACGCACGGACTCATGATCGAGCACGGCGTGTCCAAAAGCGCGGTCAAGAAGGCGGTGGACGAGAGTGACATCATGCCCCGCGAGGGATTCATGGAGATCTTCGACCTCTTGGCGCGGGGGAATGTGCCGACGCTCATCTTCTCGGCGGGGCTGTACGATGTGATCCACGCCGTGCTGGACAAGGAGTACGCCAAGACGAAGGCCAAGACGCCGCCCAGAAATGTGCACGTGATCTCCAACATGATGCGCTTTGACGAGAGCGACAAGGTGGTCGGGTTTGACGGAACGGTAGGACTGGCTTGGTGAGATTTTGGGGATTTGGGGTTAATAACTGACAGGTCTCACTTTGTTGCAGCTCATTCACAGTTTGAACAAGAATGCGAGTGCACTGGTGGAGACGGACTTCTGGAAGCAGTGCCAGCTCGAGAAGCGACACAATATTCTATTGCTTGGCGACTCTCTGGGCGATGCCAACATGGCGAACGGCCTGGACTTCCAGGAGGACGAGATTGTGCGCATCGGATTCCTCAACGACGGCGCCGAGGAGAAGTTAGAGCTGTATCTGCAGCGCTTCGACGTTGTGCTCACGAACGACTCGAGCTTGCTGCCGGTTGAACTGCTATTGCACCAGATTCAGCAATGATGTCTTTAAAAAGAGTCGTGGGTCATTTTGAGAAGCTTGTGCTTAGGCGACCACAAGTTTTAATTTAGCATGATTTTTGCTACTGAAAACGAAAAAAACAAACTTTTCCTTCGAGGATCGAGCTCACCCGGTATGATAGATTGTCAACCACTGCGTCCGTCAATCGACTACATAGCGCTGTCGTCTCGCCAGTATGCCTTTTGCTGGTTGATTTTCTTTGGACTGTACTTCATTGCATGCGTTTTCAACGCCAGCTACGCCAAATTCTACTGGGATTTCGACGCGACTGTGTTGAGCTACACACTTGAAGGCTACAAGGTCGGAATGCCTCGAGAACACTTCCGCACTATCGCTTATGTTCACATCGCTTTGGCTGCCGCACATGGGGTTTGTGCCCTGCTAATGATTGGCGGGTCGCTTCGACAAGGCGCTCTAGCGTTCTCACCGTGGACAAGTAACTTGGTTGTGCGTAATATCCATAATAATGGGCATAGTGCAGGAGTATTGAGGCGCAATACAGTGCAGATTTACTACAGGCTGGTGAATCGACGTGGATTGTTTGGGGTAAATGGAAGGCACTTTCATACCGTTCTGCTCTGTCGCGAGCTCCTCGAGACTTGTCTCCAGACCGCCCAAGCTGTTCGAATGAGCAAATACCTGCCACGCGCAGTACTTAACCGGTTCTACGTGAGCTTGCTGCTAGCCAACTGCTGGTCGTCTGTGATCATCTATTCACGATGCTTTTGGCGAGGCGAAGCTCGTCGTAGGTTGGCAACAATTGCGTGCGATAGCGCCCTGGACGTCATGTCCGCGATCGGAGTCCCGTCACGATTGTTCTGAGCTATGTGAGCCAATATAACGTGGTTCTTTCGGGCTTCGGCTATGAGTTGACCAATGACGACGAATGGGTGGCTCGGATGCTCAATGAAGCGCAGATCGTTTTGGTGGCGTCGTGGTCAGATCTGGCCATGCGGGTCGTCTTCTCCGTCGGGCTAATGATCTCCGTGATGAATATGAGCGACCTCCTGTGTCGTACGGTAAAGCAACAATCCTCGGCAGATGGGCCCGGAACCCGCCTAGCATTTACTGCTCCTTCAAATGACGCAGAAATTATGACTGCTAGCCCTACGATTTGCGTGAAAAGCAGCTCTATCGTCCCAATTTCCACGCTCACCACGACTCAAGTCTCTTCTGGCCAACCCCCCAGCAAGAATACGTGTGATTCCCACCACCACTTCCATCTCCTCTTCGCTGTATGGGGAGTCGTAGTGTTAGTGTTGCATGTGTATGCCGAATCGCAGACACCGCTGGTAGAGTGCAACCCCAAAGTGCACCCCATGGCGGGTGCAATTCCGTCGTGTTTTGTGGTCAACTTCGACTGTCATGAGCTCAGGATTTCCGGTAAACGTAACGAAGTGCACACGGAATGGGGGAAATTCGACCGCAATTCAGCAGTAAAGATCCGATTCTTGCATTGCCAAACTCTCGAGATACCCGATAGTTTCAACGATTTCAGTCGGCTACAAGTGGTCCAGATCTACAATTCTACCATTGGGGAATGGGGAGACAACGCAGCTCTCACGAATACTCGTCACCCGGAGCTGGTAGAATTGTCAGTGATCCGAGTCAACATGACCGGGGGTCTTCTACCACTCGGCTTTCAGTCCTGCGACTTCCCCCTTCAACTCTTCCAGATCTCCTTCTGTGAAACAAACTTGAAGACTTTACCCTCCGACCTGGACACTAAATGGCACGCCGGATCAAATCTGTATATTGAAAACAGTTAGCTACAAGCCGCGCCGCCAGTGCTCGCGCGCTTGCAGCCCTACTATTTAACGCTGGCAGGGAATCCGATCGCTGAATTCTCACCAGAGCTCTTCGAAGTCACGTACACGCAGTACCTGATCCTGGATCGCACAAATGCGCGTGAATTACCACGAAATGTGCCGCAGCCAATTGTCGGTCCAGCATTTATTTCGCTCTCCAACACCAACATTTCGTTCTTTTGGTCGTGGATCGACCCGTTTGTCGAATCGATGCTGAAGACCTTGCCCCCGATAACGGCGGGAGGCTCTCCGTACTGCGCTGATCGCGAGAAAGTTATGAGCGGCGAAGTTGATAGTTTCAGTGTGCCATTTGAAGAAGGACAGTCCCCAATTCTCATGAACGCGTCGATAAAAAATTGGGAGATACTGAGGAAAGCAGTCGATTGTTCGCCAGTATTTTGGAGAACCCAGTTTCCTCTCCAGCTATGGGATGAAACCTATGCCTTACAGTAATTCAGTGGATACCTGACATGTGAATACTGCCCAAATACTATAAGCCCTTGTGATTTTTACCAACGACAAATATGATTATTTGTTCATCCCTTACATAGTAGCTGGAGCTTTCTCACCTTGCTCCAAGTGTATTTACTCCTTCACCTCATCCGGCTCCGATTGTTCATCGGATTCGGTGTCACTCTGCTCAACAATCTTGTCGCAATCTTCCTGCTCACGTGCGAGCTGGAAGATGAGAGTTGGTAGCACTTAGGCAAAGG
>JAIKVE010001103.1:0-13689 GCA_024679115.1 Phytophthora pistaciae
CCGCGATGCAAATGGCGACTTTGCCTCTCCAGAGCCTACACGCGAAGGAATTGTTGAGGTTGAATAAAAAAGGAGGTTTGTTGTAGGAAGGGGTGTCATTTTAAGTTTTTGGTCGTACTAGCATAAAAAGGTATCCCTCATCGAGTTTTTACGAAAATGTTGCATCTTCGCCGTACGTTGCATGTTCGCCGTTATTTACGGTACAGAAATTACCGGATGTTTATGGCTGGGGGAAATCAGGTATCCACCCGGATAGCTATTTTAATAGGCACGACGAAACTCAATTAAAAAGACTTGAGAACGGGATAAGTATGGTACTGCCGATCATAACCACTACAAATGCACGATATGGTTGATCGAATCAGAAATCTTGCACAAACGCTAAAATGCCCAGTATCTCTAGCAGTTAGGCTTTCTTTCTTGTAGCCACTGCATTTAAATTTACACTTGTCCACACCGCGGACTTGCCTTTCGATGTCGTTCTAGTCTCCGTGCCGACTTCGACTGGATAAGGCCACCTTGATTATCGGGCGAGTTGGTGATAGCTAGACTTCAGAGGTGGAAATTTCTAAAAAGAAGTCGCACTTTTACCATTTTCTGGTGGGCTTAAAATCCACCAAAAGTAGGAAAGCGAGAAACTGGCCGACGTACCCACCCACTATAAAGCCTCCACCTTGAACGCGAGCTACAACGATAATCACCATCGCGGTCTCTAAACTGCCATCATCATGTATCTCCGAGCATAACTTATCGATGGCCAGGTTGGCTACGACGCTGAAATGCAGCTGTATCATCGGCGGACCCGTGTTGCTGTGAGAACGTTTATTTGTATCGGGCACTTGTGATACGCTTCTTTTTGCGAAATCGGCTTGAGGACCACATGAATGCAGTCGCTACAAGATCGAAAGCGTGACTACAACCGATTTTTTTAAAAATAAATGTATCCGTCAATCTATAAGCTAAACTTTCCTCAAATTTCAGAGCAGCTCATATTTTTGTTTTTAGCCTAGTATGGCTGGTGCGGGTCAGAAAGATAAAAAGTGAGTCGGCTTCAGCCAGTTACCGAGGTCACTGCTAATCCCAAGTAAAATTACGGACCTCTTACCGGATTTCTCCGGTATTGTATAGAGCTCATATTGCACCCTGTAAATGCCGCTAAAACAAAAAGTCGTTATTTTCCGAGCGAATATCGTCCATTACATTATCCGCTACAGCCAACGTTCTCCCCGTTTGGTATCATCTACTCGCATAGCTCGGAAAAGGGTTGGTACGAGGGGTACTTGCTTCCAGCTTTTTGACTTCCGCAAGCGCCGTTGAAAGTACCAACGCGGGAATCGAGAACAACGCAGCACTTCTCGTTGCCCTTCTTGTTAGGAAGGATCGAGCCGCCTGCCGCGGCGCAGGAGTTCTGGGTAAATGTGGCGGTCAAAAAGCCCGAGACCTCGTAAATGATGCCAGAGCCGTCACCTCTCTTGTCAGGGACTCCTCCAGCACACTGTACGCGAGCACCGTAACTGCTAACAGAGGTCAGTAAACATGGTATGTAGTGTACGCCCAGGTTTCGAACAGTACATGTACTTACACGGGCAACAGCAGAGTAGCGAGGGCAGCAATAACAACCTGGAGCTTCATCTTGAGGAGCGCGAAGAAGTCGCAAGTTGGGGTGGGTGGGGTTTTCGAAAGTGATCCTGACTGGTAGAGAAGGCGGAGGCTGGCTCCGCCTTCTTTGTTTGCGAGCGAGGTCGTCATCTGGAAGCGATACGACCTCCCTCTTCGATATATCTCATCCTACCAGAAAGAAAATAAACTGGCTAATCGTTCAAGGACATGCGCGATATTACCCTCCCATCTCACTCAGCCAACATGGTGGCAGCGGCACATCAGCGAATCGGTCACAACGACGCGAGGAAATTACCTGCATAACACCCGTGCTGGCGGTATTTGATACAGGGTTTCTATTTCTCGACTACATAGCCACTCGTAATACATAGGTAAAATGCGTTAAGTAAATTAAGTATACGAAATATTAATAATACGGTCCGTATTTACTTTGTATAACTTATTAATACAGCATGCGTGTGCTACGGCATACTTTATACTTAAGAGGTATCGGGTAATCGCGCAAGGGGGTGGAGCAGCAAACGAAGCGAGGGAGGGGCGTGTTCCCAGGCTCAATTTAGAGCCAACGCGGGAGAGTCCGCCCCCTTCGGCCTTAAGGCCAGGTCGTTGCTCCACTTAAAGGGGCGATTTACACCTTGGGGGCATGTGAGTGGATATCCACTCAAATATGTAAATTCCTCCGGTAATCATGTTTGTTTTTCTGGCTCTCAATTTCATAGTTTATTCCATACATAGTTGTCGATCCTGACATGTGAAGAATGTGCGATTCCTACGCACGTCCGTATGGTGATCTAATGATTGGACTTGGCTTCTCTCACACAGCGACCATTCTGCTAGTAGTGTCAGCGTCAGTTACCGTGATGCTGCCGTACGTCAGTTATTCCAGGTAAGGGGGGCCGAAGCCTGGGCCAGTGAACCATGTTACAGCCACTATTAGATCTGCACCGCCAGCATCGCTAGCAATTTTGATCAAGTTCTGAATGGCACCGCTGCCACCACCATGATGATGACTGTAACAGCTGGCTCGTACGTGTGCGACAAGGAGTCGTTGTCAACGACGTGAGATCGGAGGAGCCTTAACCGCTGGTGGGTTTAAACATGGACTGTACAGTAAATGCGATTTTAGAGTGAGATGGGAGGGTAATACCATACATTCCTGCAACGGGTAGCCGGTCTATATTCCTTCTCACAAGATGAGATATTGAAAGAGGGAGGTAAAATTACCTCCAGATGACAACATCGTCAAACAATTGAGGAGCTGCCCTCCGCCTTAGCTGCAGCCAGGATCATTCTTGAAAACTCCACTTCACGGCAATTTGCGACTTGTACACGGTCCTCAACATGAAGGTTCAGATCGTGATTGCTGCCCTCGCCACTCTGATGTTGCCAGTGTAAGTACTGCTCGACACCTGGGCGTAGGTAGATACACATACCTAGCTTTAGTTTACTGACCTATGCCATCAGATGCTCGACACCTGGGCGTAGGTAGATACACATACCTAGCTTTAGTTTACTGACCTATGCCATCAGTGCGTCTACAGTGTGCTGGAGGAGTCCCTGACAACAGAGGTGACGGCTCGGGCATCGTGTACGAGAACACGGGCTTCTTGACCGCCGACTTCACCCAGAAGGCCTGCGCTGCGGCGAGTGGCTCAATCGATCCTACCAAGAAGGGCAACGAAAAATGCTGCGAAGTTCCCGCTGAACCCGATGCCAGCATCAGAACTTTCAACGGCGCTTGCGAAAGCCTAGAGGCTGGAAGTAAGTTTCCGTCGTTCCGTCCATTTGCCCGTGGCTGCTAGATGCAAACACGAGGGAGTGGAGGGGTACATGGTATGTACTTAAGTACCACATACCAGTAGATGACTCCAATCCGAGCGATCTTTGGGGCGTGGGTATATTTACTGCCATGCTGCACCTACAAACGTAGGCAAGAACCATCCCCCCGAAGGTTCCTGAAGGAAAATTACGAACCCAGAAAAAAATCTAACGTTAAACAAAAAAAGAATGCAACAGCGAGGTACCCCACCGACTAATATTTCTTCGAATCCACGCATCCGTATGAACACCCAGTCTGCACGGTCAACACGATCACATATTATGATGGCGTTGACAAAATAATAATCGGGCCATGCTACTCTTCACGGCGTTATGGTTGGCTGTCCGACATTTTGGCGCCTCGACCACAACACGATGTTATCACCACGATTAAGAATGTACCCCCCCCCCCCCCCCCCCCCCCTTATGGGTCAAATGCATTGTTGCTATAGGGCAACCGCAAAGACAAAAAAAGCTTCGAGATGTAACTGGCCTTGATGTCAGCAAGGCTCGGTACCGAGGCTAGACAGTGGCATGATCACGCCCTCTCAAAACAACCGAGAAAAATCAAACGTAAATTTGAGTCAATCAAGCCTTATGCAAGCGCTTATAACTTCTAATTACTTTCTAACAAGAAGATGCGCGTCACTTCGTATTTAAGGACCCATAATTTGCTAAGTCTAAGTTACTGCACTTACAGAAATATTAGTAAACTTGGTTTCGACTTTGCCAATAGTCTGGACAGGCGCTTTTATTCTACTCTGTATAAGCAAGTAATATTATGGAAAACACTAGTAATTGAATATGTAGTCACGTGCGCGAGCGGAGAGGGGTCATATAAGTGCTCCAATGACGAATTATCTGCCGATGTCACGATTTTCTTCGCTACACGCACGTGGACGCGAAAAGGGGTAACGGGCTGCCTACTTTGTGGAGACTAAGCGGCAGTAAGCTGTATGACCCGCGTGCAACGCAGTCATCTAGATGAAGTTAATGGTGTAGGAAGCGATGTGCTTGAAGTTAGATGTTGAAGCTACAGGCACCGAGGACTAAGCATTGTTTAGAAGAATATGACGATGGTGTTAAACTCAATCTCAGTTTCGTTTTTTCAGCATACTCACATCATCATCTTGACTCCTGATGCCCGCCGTACGTCCTACCAAATCACTTAACGCAGAGTATTGTGACAGCCGACTGATGCCTTCAGCGCCGTTGTGCTCGATGGGGATTCGGCGTGGTTTTACGAGATCGCGTTACGATGCGAAGAGGTGCATCGGTTTGTATCAATGCCATATTATAATTGTGGGTACCAGTGATTTACAGTAAATGCGGAATTGGTCGAAAGCTCTTGTAAAGAGTAATGCGCCCAAATTAACGAATTATGAGGTAACACGTCCCGAATGAAGTACGGAATTTTGGATCATTTTTTTTTGTTTTCACACACACCTCGCACGTCACTCCGTCAACATTCTATATTTTTTAGAGCAACCCGTAGCTACGAAGCAGCAAAAGACAGTCCTCTTTCAATTAATTTGGTTAGATACTGAAGTTCGTAGCGACCGTTCGTTGTTGGACGCAATGTCAAGCGTATTCGAGGCCCTTTTTTATAAAGATCCCGTTCATCAATACATGTATTACACTTTCATGGCCGGTTTATCGCTGAACCTTGGGAGGTGCATGTACTTCGAAGTAATTACTATCGCCAATAATTAGTTCTGGAATAGTAAAAAGCTGCTGCGCAGCCCACAGCGGATTATTTGAAACCGAACCAGATGATGACTCTCGTTGAAGTTAACAGTTAATCAAAGGAATGCTTTGGACTCGGAAAATGTAGTACTTCGAAGTATCTAAATGAAAAACTCCGATAGAGATGAACCAGAATCATTCAACTTCATCCACCATGAGGTTTAATCCTCAGTGGACGTCGCCTGCCAAAGCAGCAGCCCTCGCATGTTCGATCGATAAGGTAGAGTTATTGTTTTTTTTTTTATTAAGCTAGGTAGGAACTTTTCTGACGCTGAGAGCACTACGTGCTCGTCTCGATAAGGAGGAGGACCGTCGTCATGATCATGGCCTGTCAAGATTAGCAGGTAAAGACAACATATATGTATCGGATACACGTATTACCCTGGGAGGCAGCTAGAAGAGCTGTATGGACAGCCTCACAGAGATTAATTCGTCCAAAACGAGTTGCTCACAGCACAAGCACCATTTGGACAACATCACATGCCGTCTACCGCCACTTTGGACGCCGGTACTTGAGCTCCTCCAAGGAGATGTCATCCACTGGATCGACCTACATCCGGATGAGGAGGAGGACAGCCGGCCCTCCGTGCAACGAGGCCCAGTGTAGCTGCGGGGCATTCGCTGGTGTCATATTGATAGCCAGCACACCGCCTGATGACCTGTAAGCATCGGGTGGTTGGGCATTTTCTAGGTCGTTAGCAACTAAATGACTGTAATGCACCTCACATGAAAACGAAACGGACAACATGACATCGGTGACACATAACGTTCACACTGCTTAACCAGCGCTGCACGTCCATCCCTGAATGCAACGACGTTGTCGTCGTACCAGGATGTATAATGTATAATCATTTTCTTATCGTTACCAGATCTAACGAAGTATGGTGAGTTCAACCAACACCACGGCCATTTCTAAACTTTTTGTCACGCCGCGCACCGCCCGCAAAAAGAAACCGTCCTCGCAAATTCCATCGTGAAGGTAAGCTGAGAGAATGCTAGTCAATTGGTGGCAGCGCTTCTAAAGATGAGAGCACTACGTTTTCCGTTGAGGTGAAGAGGAAAGTCGTGCCATGGCCGTTATTGGCTTATCAAGATTCGATACGCTCAACGTCTTATATTCCAAGTTGCTGATATACTTCAAGTAGTATTCTTTGAAGAACATTTTTGTGGAAGCCGCAGCAAAACCAGTTGGAGCCACACCAGGTACCAACTCCTTCTCGCAATTATAAGATTTTGCTGAATGGTCTTGCTGCAAACTTACTGCCTACAATTTGTAATATGCTGCACAACGTAACACCGAGTCGAAATGAAGAAAGTAATTTTAGAGTTGCAGCCGGGCAACTTCTAAGTTTAATTTGGGCATTTGCAGCCTGCACGAAGCTCTAGTATTTGGGAACTATGGGGGTGAGCTCACATTCTCCAAATTCCAGAACCAGCGGGGATGACGTTTTGAACTTGCTTCGTGAAAACCGTTTTCGGAGAAGGCTGGGGTCAAATTCAAGTACCCGTTCGAGTAGACAGACGTATGCTACTCGTTACCCGCCATGAACACCGGACGCCAGGTTCGAGTCCGGTGTTTGCCTCGTGGGACTGATTACAACAGCAACACACTCCGTTGGGGCATGATCTGTACTACCTAAAAAAGCTTGTTTGCGCTTGTCGAAACGGGAAACCGCGACAGGCAAAGTGTCGTGGTGTGACACCTTTCAAAAAATTCAAGCGAGACTGAACATGGCACCCTATTCTATAGTGTTACAAAGAAGACTTTCAAGTCGGACGCCACTTACGACAACTCACTTTGGGGTGGACAAGTACTCAGCGGCTTGAGCCACAGTCTGACCAGAACGCTAAACTTGGGCCCGCTGTTCTTGTTGAGGCCAGCGACAAATGCGCCGCACGGACGGACGGCTCTTATATTTTTATTCAGCAATGTCACCTTTTAGAAGAATCTTAATTAAAGGAAGCCTGGATATTCTTTAAACGAAGCACTACCAAACTCCAAGTTGAGTCGCTAAAAAAGACGCTGGCGACCTAGTACGCCGACTTAGATTGAACAAATATTGAAAACTACAACAAGTTTGTTCACTTTGCTGCTCCTACCATTTGACTTGAGCGCGAAAGAGTAATTTGCATTCTATTTTACAGATTAGCAGCCGCCTATTCTGCTATCTAGCACACAGCGGGTGTTTTCTCCACAGCCCAAAAGTGTAGCTCGCCAACCATCAACACAGTGTGTGTAATCAGCACACTGCATCGACCGAAAAAAAAGTCTCCATCTCACCACCAACATCAACATACAACGTCGTGGGCCCTCCGCATGCAAACTCTGGGCTGGCAAGAACTCGATCTTGATTGTAGGCCTCTACCGGTTGTTCATAACTTCTTTCACTGATAATGACATCGGCTTGCGAGACTTCTTCAATTAAAACTGCCTCACTGCTGTTGAGCTTGTTTGTTGGCGTCCAGCTACTACTGTCCATTGGACAGTGTCCAAGCAAGTGGACGTCCTGTTGTGATTACCGCACATGAAAAACTGTCGATCTGCTGCGGTTCGTCATGCTGTGATTACCGACACATGAAATACTAAGCATCTCACAGAGCACCAACTGAAGCAAGTTGTAGCGACGCCGATAAATCATTACTTTGCTCCAACGGAAATGATGCATGTAGGTGTTTCTAATACAGTAGGTAGGTTACCAGTGCTGATCGACGAGGGTTGACACAACTTGTGTGACGATACAACTCGTTCGAGACACCCTGCCAGTCATATAATACATTTACGTAATCTCGAGGCACACTTTCGCGATCTGCTTCTACAGATGCGATTGCTGTTCAACCTCTCTTCAGATGGGGTGGGGTACTGTACCTAGGGACTCGTCGGTTGGACTCCCATTTTCCGATTTTCCAGAACCAACGCAGATGAAGTTCTTCAGTCTCTTCGTCTTGGCGTTCGTCGGCGTCGTCTCCGCGGTGCACGCGGCTTCTCTTGCGCACGATAAAGTCCAGCCGCTCGCCCAGCCCGAGCCTGTCACGGTTTCGGAAAAAGCTGGCGTCATGTTCAAGCCCCAGATCGAGTACAAGCTCGGATGCACCTCATTCCCCGCCATGAACGCCGCCGGCGAAACCAGCACGGGACTGCCGGCCGATGGCCTCGAACTTTGTGACCAGGCTCCTTTGGGTTGCCAGGTCTACGGTCGGGCTACCTGGTTCAACGACGTTTGGGCCATCATGTACGCGTGGTACTACCCGAAATCTATCATTTCTAGTGTCGGGGTTGAAACCCACGACTGGCAAAATGCCGTCGTGTGGATCAGCAACCCCGCCTTGGCTTCTCCCAAGGTTATGGGGCTGTCGACGTCGAAGAGGTCCGAGACTGACTACATGAAGCCCGTTACGATGGAGACGTTTAAGTCGGAGGAGTCCTACGACAAACTTACGACCGGGCTGGAAAAGTTCTTCAATGGCACCAGCCCCAAGCTCACGAGCACGCGGATTTTGGGCCCAGTGTTCTTAAGACCAACAACTGACCCGGGAGTTTTCAAGATCTCGTCATGTGGGACCAACTGCCTGCCCCAGCTCGGACGGCGCTTAACGGGCCAGACATCGGGCGAGTACCTTTCAACGACGACAGATTTCAGAAGAAGCTCAAGGAAGCGTGGCCGTTTTGAAGGTAGTGGTGGGTAGTGCTGCAGCGCAAGAGGACCACAACTGAGCAGACCTGCCAAGCAGTAGGACAATTGAGTTAGTTCTCACGAAAATTGGTGTTGCGTACCGGTATCCGATATCTTTCATTTGTTCAGTTTTGCTTCATTTCTGCATCAAGCAAGAATGGGTTTGCTCGGTCTGCTCCTTATGAGCCAAGCTGCGACAGCGTACATGTATTCTATCGTCCAAATCCACGTCATCTTCTACTGCTGCTGCCTGGTACGCAGCGTGTGTTTCCTCCACAGCCCAAGAGTGCCCCTCGCCGATGGCGTCAGCTTGAGCTCGTCTCTGCAAGACAAAACAACACAGACACCGTCACCTTAGGAATAAGTCTCCAGCTCACTACGAACTACCAGCAACGTCAAACCTACAGCGTTGTGGACCCCTCTGCGAGCAGACTCTCCGCTGGCAGGAGCTCGAGCTTCACCGACTCGAACTTGTCGGCTGGTCCAGCGCGATACAACTCCCTCAGCTGCTCCGCCGAGCACTCCGTCTTGATGTGGAAGGCTGCCGAGCCACACAACGAACACACAAGGGTCAGCCTCTCCTGATCACCACCTGCAACTAGTCGGCAGGAACTCGAAACCTACAGAAGCTGGGCGTGCACGCGTCCGTCTGCAGCACCACACCCAGGAGCGCCGGCGGCTGCTGCAGCTGCGGGGCCACGTTCACCTCCTCGTGGATCTCGGTCACGATGGAACGGAAGAATTCGTCTCTGGCCGCGTCCTCCAGACGTCTCCTCTCGTCCTCCTTGCCTTCGTCCTCCAGCGTCCGCAGCACGTCCTCCGTCAGCTGAATGTGCGACGGCTCTGGGTGGCCGCCAGGCGTGTCCAGCAGATCCTGGTAGAGACCCACGCTCTTGCTGCGCTTGATGAGCGCCACCTGTGCGTCTGCCGTCTCCAGCACTGCCGCCACGCCCACTTTGCGCGACAGGAAGGCGAAGGCGTCGCCCTGTTGCAGTCGGCGTCCGTCCTGCAGCAGCCGCGGCGCCAGCTCCGAGCAGCACGTACCCAGGTACGACGCGTAGTCGGTCAATCCCCAGTCCAGCTGCAACGAAGAGTGATGGTCGCGCAGCCCCTGCAAGCGGAACTTGGACGCGTTGAAGAGCCTTGGGGACTGGCGTTGTAGATCTACCCACGTCTGCGCCGCTTGCTGCTCCACAGCCGCGTCCGGATGTGCGCGCCGGTTGAAGCGATGTGAGAGACGCACACGCACCTGCTCCGCTGCCAGCGGAGACTCGAAACTCTGCACGGAGAAGCTCATGAGGCGCCGCAGGGGCAGCAGCATCGGCGGTATCTGTGCGGAATGCAGAAGAGTGATGGTCTGGTACTTTACTGGAAAAAGTGCGGTTCATATATGTACACACACAAATAACAAGTATGCACAGGTTGCAAAACGCTACTGGTGAAGCGTGAATGGGGTTGTTCATGCTACTAGATGTTGAAGGTTTTATGCGCACTTTCATGCGTACATGATGGCGATCAACCCTTGGGCGCATTCTTCCTCAATCTAGAGAAAGAGAAGCGATGCAGAGCCTGTTCCACGGCGTGCGCGAGTACCTGACGCCGGTGCTGACCGAGTCGTCGTTCGAGGACAAGGGGCTGCTCACGCCCGAGGAGTTCGTCAAGGCCGGGGACCTGCTCGTGTACAAGTGCCCCACGTGGCGCTGGGAGAGCGGCGAGCCGAGTCTGCGCCGCGCGTACCTCCCAGCGGATAAGCAGTTCCTCGTCACGCGCAACGTCCCGTGCTGCCGCCGCGTGACGTCGCTGGAGCAGAGCTACCAGACGGAGGAGGCTGTCGAGGGCGAGGACGAGTGGGTCGCCGCCTCCTCGTACGCCAACAACGAAGGCGGCGCTGGTGCCGACGCCGTCACAGACCTGAGCGATGAGATGGGCGACATCTCGCTCTCGGACGCCGCGGACAAGCCTAAGAAGCAGCAGAGCCAAGCGGGAGGGATCTTGGGCGCCATCGTGGACGAGCACTTCGTGGACGGCGGGGCTTCTGCCTCTGCTGCTGCGGAGCCGGAGCTGAGGGACTTGAGCGCGTACGAGGAGGAGGACAACCTCGTGGAGGACGACGAGGCCGCGCTCGGCCCCGCAGCAGGCAGCTACCTCGTGGCCAGCGAGCCTGACGACGCGGACGACGCCATCCTGCGCACCCGCACGTACGACCTGTCCATCACGTACGACAAGTACTACCAGACGCCGCGCGTGTGGCTCTTTGGCTACGACGAGCGCAACGCGCCGCTGAGCGGCGACCAGATGTTCGAGGACATTATGCAGGACTACGCAAACCGCACCGTGACCATGGAGCCGCACCCGCACCGCAGCTCGCTCGTGCACGCCTCCATCCACCCGTGCCAGCACGGCGCAGTCATGAAGCGCATCATTGCCAACCTGAAAGCGCGCAAGCCAGGTGAGAAGGAGACGGAGGAGCAACTGGCCAACGAGATCCGCAGTGACCAGTATCTCTTTCTCTTCCTCAAGTTCATCCAATCGGTCATTCCTACTATCGACTATGACTACACGATCGAAGTGAACGCCAAGCAGTGAGGGAAGCTTCGTTTCAAAGGTTGGTTCGTTATTCGAACAAAGTTCATATTCAGCGGCAGTAAAGCTGACCTACTAATTAGAGCAGCTCGATTGAACACTACTATTTCATGCATATATGCACTGACGTCAGCGTTTGCGGATACTGTAACTAGCTACCGAGGTTCTCCCGTATTCTGGGTATTCTGGGTATTCTGGGTCGTTATCTAGGTTGTTGTCTACGTAAGACAACGTTCTCCTCACCAATTTTCAGCATTTTGCCATACATTCGTGAAAATGATCGTAAACGAGAGCAGATTGACGGGCTAACCTACGTCGGGGTTACGAGGATTGGTACTTGAATTTGAAGCTCTCGACTCAGCAACGATGCTGCGTTGGTCTTGGTTGTCTTACATACTTCGTCGTATCTTACGTAGTCTAGCTCAAAATTTATTGAGCATTCTTCGAGCGTAACCGTAAGCGCGTCTAGTAGTGTCGCCAAAAAAGCTGAGCGGGCATCTGAACTAAAAAAAAGTACGGGCTAGCTCACGACGCCGCCTGTACTAATAGAGCTTCTTATCACGGCGCAGGCGAAAGACGTCAGGGAAATTATTAAAAAAAATTACAACCATAATTCCCCTGACTGCGCCGTCTCACTGGCAGATCTTATATTCTGACATATCGAGCGCCCATCACGGCGTAACACTCTGTCCTCCGTAGAACCATTTTTTGGATACCGTCGCTTCAAGCGCCGAACGATTTTCTCAACGCGAGGAAGAGAGAACTCGCCGGACGGGCAGCGCCGCGGCAGCACCTTTAGACCTCCGCCACCAAGCCCAAGCCCTACGCTACCATGGTGTTCGTGACGCTCAAGTACATCATCATCGGGGACTCGGAGGTGGGCAAGTCGTCGCTGCTGCTGCAGTTCACGGAGCAGCACTTCCAGCCCATCCACGACCTGACCATCGGCGTCGAGTTCGGGGCCAAGCTGCTCGAGGTGGACGGGCGCAAGGTGAAGCTCGAGATCTGGGACACGGCCGGCCAGGAGACCTTCCTCTCCATCACGCGCAGCTACTACCGGGGCGCGGACGGCGCGCTGCTCGTGTACGACGTGAGCCGCCGCGAGAGCTTCGAGCACCTGGGCCGCTGGCTGCAGGAGTGCCACCAGAACTGCCACAACGACGAGGTCGAGATCATGGTCGTGGGCATGAAGTGCGACGTGGACGAGCGCCAGCGGGAGGTCTCGGAGGAAGAGGGCCGCAACTGGGCCGCGGCCCACGGACTCTACTTCATCGAGGCCTCGGCCAAGACGGCGCTCAACGTCGAGCAGGCCTTCGCGCTCACGGCCACGACCATCCTGCGCAACTTCGACTACTCCAACCACCAGGTGCGCAAGGCCTCGGGCGCCAGCAGGGTGTCCATAGAGGCCCCGGCGGACCACAAGCAGACCAAGTCCGAGTGCTGCGGCAGCGGCTGAGAGAGCGAGATGGCGTCGCTAGGAACACAAGGAGCCTCGTTGAGTGAGGCCAGGTAGGTATCTCGTCACTCGTCACCCGTGAGGAGAGAGAGCAAAGCAAAGCGTTGTGTGTTATGTATCTCTATCACTATGAGCTGACGCCGAGCCGAGCGGCAGACGCAACAAGAACGAGGAGATGAAGCTATGAAGTCAGTCGGTTGTGTGTGTTGTGTTACCGTCTGCGGTCGAGAGACTAGAGCACTTCCGTCTGCTCGGTCGCTGCTGCTGCGTTGTCCAGGAGCTCCTGCACCCACTCGCCCACGAGGTTGTTGCCCGTAGCCAGGTAGTGCGCGTAGTGCGTGTGCAGGCACTTGACGTTCGTGTACTCGCGGATGCCGGCGATGCCCACGTCGCGCAGGAAGAACTCCCACCGGCGGCCCTTGACCAGCTCCAGGTCGTGCGCCGTCATCATGCGCCAGCGCTGCTCCGCGTACTCGCGGTGGCTCTCCTTCATCCGCTGCAACAGTCCCAACAGAGGTCAGTCAGAGGAGAACATCTAGGCCGAGATCGGCTGACGCACGGACGCACCTGCTTGGCCGCTTCGTCGGCGTCCAGTCGATGCTGCAGCGTCAGCACGAACTGCTGGTCCTCGAGCGCGGACACGCGCGCCTTGAGCTCCGTGGAGGCCAGCCAGTAGATGGTCGGGAAGGGCTCCACCTTGGCACGCTGCTTCTTCTTGTACGCGTCCTCGGCGCTGCGCAGCGGGTAGAGCAGCAGTGTGGCTGGCCGCTGGTCTGCCGACCCGCGCACGCGCGA
>JAIKVE010001104.1:0-13687 GCA_024679115.1 Phytophthora pistaciae
TTGCTTCTACTGGTTCGCTAATTGCTGCATAATGGCCAATTGCATTTGCATAATGCGCTGGTTTTCCTCGAGTTGAAGCTGCAGCAACGCCGTCTGCTGCTTGACCGCTTGCGCTAACTCTTCTACGGCATCAGAAGATGATGCAGCGGGGGTCATGGAAGCTGCAATAGCTTCTAGGCCACTTTGCATCGCTGATGCCAGCTGCACGATCGGCTGCTTCGATTTCGTTGGCGACGCCTCCGTGTTTTCAGCTGGAGTAGCGTCCTCCTCGTTTTCTTCAAGCTGCGAGTCGAACAGTACCTCACCGCTGATGCCTTCATGCGGCGAAAATGCATCATGCAAAATGGTCCAGAGCTCTTCATCAATCTCTCGTTCACGAGGGTTGTTTCCTGTTTGCGTTATCTCGCGACGTTCCTTTCGATACACACACTTCAACTTCCTGTACTTAGAGGAGACCTGCATGCAACGCAAAAGCAAAACAAAATTAGAAGTCGTCAATTTTTTTTTTTTTTGCATTTGATGTAGCCACTTCATTTTTACCTGCTCTTGCTGGATCACCATGCCCAATGATTGAGAAAGGACGTTGGCGAATAGCTGCCACGCCAACGCCTTCTTCACATTGGTGTCGGCGGCCTCCAGCCGGCGCTTCACCTGGTCGTCGTGGAACCGCAGACGCAGGAGCTCGGCAACCATAGCGTTGGTCCACTTGAGGCGGCGGTTTGCCTTGGTCTTGCCCGACTTGGCTGACGGAGATGCCCGGGTGGCCGCTGCAGGCGCTGCCGGCGGCTGCGGTGCAGGCGGACCGGAAGGAGAAGCAGGAATAGCGTCAGAGGGCGCCATGGCTCAATGTTGGTCGAATCTAGAGTGAGGGAAATGGAGCAAAAACAATTGTCTCCGCTTATCGGATGGCTGTCCGCCAGTCAGCACTTGGACTTGGTTCAGAACACCGGACTGAACTGTCGGGTGCATCGCTGGACTAGCGCAGCTTAACCTAAACCTGATGCTTTTAATTTCTCGTGGCGCGCGCGCTGCCACCTGGACCAGGGCCTTACGTATCATCGAGTACATGACAAGGTGGAAGAGTCACATGATAGTGTGGTTCTGGCACATAGAGTCCATTATTACACATAGGGATCCTAAAGCCTCACACATGATTACGTTTTATCACACAGGAATATGGTACACAGGAATATGGTACCATCACAGAGAAGTCTGGCATACCACACAGCTTCAGGTGGATCCACGTCGGTGGGCGACTTAATCATTTTCAACCAATCGTAATGTAGATCCCGCTTCCATGGAAGTTCCATCAAGACTAATGCCCCTCATCCACAGGCGCCAGGAACGCGACGGACATCGGACTCTAGCTCGGCCCCGTGAGCTCGGACAGGAGGCTGCGTTGATTGCCCGCGTGCGCAACACATGTGCGCAGCTGATGCAGGCGACAGGGCGCTCTAACGGCTGCGGTTTGTGCGTGAACATGCAGGTCGCCTCGTCAAATAGTTGAGCCGGAGAGATGATGGGGCCTCATTTTCCGTGGGTGGAGGTTGCTAGCGGAGTGTTGGAAGGAGAGGCTGTTAGAATTGTCGATGAAATGAAGCGAGCCCGCGGAGGCAAAAGACAAAGCACCAACTCTACGATGTACTTCTTGCATTTACATATTAACCAAAGATCACCTGCATATGCAACTGTAAGCTCCTCCATGGGATGTAACTGAAGACCTTCATCCAGAAGCCTGATATACAAGTAGCGCTTCAATCGCTGCTCAACGAGCGAGCTGCTGGTCAAGCAGCAGTATGCGGCACGGTAGCTCCGGAAGTGTCCGCCAGCATTGCTGTCTACGAATGCGGAGAAGACAGCGATGTGATCAATACAATTGATAGATCTAGCAGTATAGGCTCCGATACTGGGACGACTGGCCGCGCTTGCCATGGTACAGAACACGAGTCTACGTGTGGAATTGGTGTTTTTACAACGGAGGCGATCGATGTTGGGGACTACTGTAAATCACGGTAAAGATGCAACGTCGTAAAAAGAATCTTTCAAGTCAAAATGTAAAAAGTCAATTGACTCGTAAAAAGCCGTAAAAGTTAACACCATAGTAAAACCAAAACAAATTACCAGTATTTGAAGTAATTGGGCGGTAATGTTGCATCTTCGCCGTTATTTACGGTATCATATGCGAGTACTGCGGGGTGTCCCTCTTGGACTTGGATCTCCTGGGCGAAGGCTGTGCGAGTGCGACGGCGAGCGGCGCCCTTCCCGCCGTGTCGCTCTTGGCGGACTTCTTGCAGTGCTTGTTGCTCGATTTGGACGCGCGGCGCCGCTCCCGCTCCCGAGAGCACAATCTGGAGCGCGACGCGCCGCAGGAGGGCGAAGGCGAGCGTGACATCGAACACTTGCGAGCTCACGGGCCGGAGCAAGGGTCCGATGTCCGTCGCGTTCCTGGGCGACCTGCATGTTCACGCACAAACCGCAGCCGTTAGAGCGCTCTGCCGCTCAGCAGCACCTGCATCGGCTGCGCACCTGTGTTGCGCACGCAGGTAACCTACGCAGCCTCTCGTCCGAGCTCACGGGGCCGAGCTAGAGTCCGGTGTCCGTCGCGTTCCTGGCGACCTGTGAGATCGGTAACTTGGCGACCTATGAAGGTAGTTGCACAAAGAGAGGTTAGTTGCCCAATAAGGGACATCTATGGTTGCACAAAAAGACTTTTGTTGCTGAATTAGGGACCCCGTTAGTTGCTCTAAGAAAGTATAGTTGCTAATTGAGGGGACTATGCAATCATGCTGTGTGGCGCCTGTCGCTTACCTCTGTGTTTTTACCGATTTCTGTGTGATCCCTCAGATCCTGCTCTGTACATGTACGCTTATCAGGTCCATGATTCACCACTTTGATGTGTGAGATCCATACGGTAATACTAAACAACAATTTGCACAGCGATGACATGGTACGAACCGTGTTGCTAGTAGCAACACGCTCCGGTAGCAACTTGCTACCGGAGCATTTACGATAGTCGCAACTCGAAGAAGTTGATTTTACTAAATCCAAAGTCCTCGGGAATTAGTCTTTTACGCGTTAGCTCTCGAGTTACACTTTCGAGATGGCTTCTAGTATCGGGTTGTCCGAAGAGTAGAAGAGGAGACCAGCACTGGGTCAACGCTGGTACGAGGTAAAACGATCTTGGATTCGTGGGCATATCGTCTATACCTGCCATCACTGTAGCACGGTCACTGGTTAGTGTTTGAAGAGTCAGAATCACACAAGAAATTTGGTAAACTTACTAGAAGCAGAACGCGATGAACGTTCCTGCCGTCATGAACGTCATGATCCACTCGGGGCTCGCATAGAAGTACCTGGCTGGTACATGTCCACTCCCATCCACGTGCGTCCGTCGAAGTGCGCTCAATCCAGGGACCATCACAGCCGACAAGAAGGTACCGCAGAGCTGCTGAAGCGCAGCAACGGTGGCCTCACTAGTCGGGAACGCGCACTCCACTCCAAGCTCCAGCACGATCGGCTGAATGGGGCCGAGCACCGCGCCAAGAAGCAGCAAACTGACCAACGTGGCGTCCACTTCGACCTTGGGGACTAGTCGAAAGGCGGTCAATGTTACTGCAGTCATCAAGAGACACTTGCAGCGCCGACTTGTGGTTCCGCTTCTTGTCGACGTACTGGCTGATGACTTGGCCTCCAACCAGCGAACTCACAATGAAAGTGGCACCAACAACTCCGATCTCGGCCTTGGAGAAGCCTGCGACGCTGAGGAACTTGCCCAACAGCGCGCTCATAGCGTTAAGTACGCACTCGGCCAGCGAGAAGACCACAACCGTGTGCCAGAAGCCGCTGTGCGTGAACGCGTTCGTCCACTGGCTCCAGTCGTACTCGTCGTGGAGCTGCATGTCGGACGCAAATGACGTTACTCCCCCAGATCTTGGGAAGGATTGGAAGAAGAAGTAGGCGATCACCCAGGAGCTCACTGCGAATAGCGCCACGTACAAGTTCCAGTCTGGAACGTCGTCCACAGAGAGCACGACGAACGGAGCCGTGAGGTACACGAACGCGGTGCCCATTGCATTCGCGTTGACCGCGATACTCGTCGACGTGGTGCGGAGTGAGGGCGGGAACCAGTTCGCAGACAGCAGCGGGGGAGAGTTGACCATGAACGGCATTGCCAGCGACGCCAGCACTTGACCCAACAGCGTCACGTACACCTCGCCTTCCGGTCCGAGGAAGCACGCGATGTAGCGCAGAGGCGCCCCCAGAGCTTGCAAGAAGCCGCCGAGCAGGACGCCGTACCGCAGGCCCTTCTGGTCCATGATCCATGAGCCGATAAAGGAGCAGGGGATGTACGAGACGAAGTAGACCGTGATGAGCTCTTCTGAGTGGAGCTGAAGCAAGAGGAAACATACGGAGGTTGATCACTATCAGCTGACAAATCAACAAGACGGTACTGTACTGTGCTGTACCCGCTGCTGCCACCGGGCCTCGACGATGCTGGCAATGGGCGCGTACGAGTAGCAGACGCCCTGGTTGATGGCCGTCAGCACCGAGAGCATGGCCAGCATGAGCCATTTCTGCTGACGGTCTCGACGTGACGCGGTTTTCTGGTGGTGCGGGGGGCCGAGGCTCAGGAGAGACCCGTAGCTGGCTGCAGCAATTGATATCGTTAGGTCGCGAAGCACTCGCTGCCGGGATGCGAAGAAAGCAGTGAGAACGAACCTGGGGCGTGCGCCAAGGCGGTCATGCTACAGTACGGCAATGACGAGCTTCCAGCAGCAGGCTTGGGGCTTCGAAGGTTAAATCGTCAAATGGTGGTGACACGCAAGAAGGTCCACCGAAGAGGTCCATCAACCCTGGGGTACATGACATGTACACGAATTCGTCTAGTCGTAGTAGGTTGTGGGTACCATGGTACATGTACATACATGGACACACAGACACCCGAGGATTCGCCCCGGCGCCATGGTGTTTCGCTTGAATGAGCAAGTGCAGCGACAAGTAGATGAGCAAACTGAGAGAGCTTGGCATTCTTCACCCACAGAATCACATTGCACGCCCGTCTCATATTTTGCTCCGACGACGGATTTCAGATTGGACAGGAAAACCTTGGACAGCACGAACTCTACTAAAGAAAACTTGGAGCTTGTACATGTAGAAAAACGTCACGACTCCGAGTCTTTGGTCGTTGTAGCAATGGACTCTTGCTCTTGGTTTCGAGTATGCGGTAGAACGATGGACGTCTCGAAGTGGAATCGCTTGTGCTGGCCATCGCTGCAGAACCAACACACAAGAAAACACAGTTAGTATTAGCAAAAAAACACTCGCATCCACCGCCTTCCAGCAGCGACTTACAAGGAGGAGAACACCATCAAAGTCGCCGTCGTCATGAAGACCATGATCCACTCTGGACTCGCGTAGAAGTAGCTCGGCGATATTCCTTCCGTTGCTGCAAAGTTCGCGCGTTGTAGGGCGCTTAGTCCAGGCACCACCAGCGCGGAGAAAAAGTTGCCGCAAAGCTGTTGAAGCGCCGCGACGGTCGCCTCACTGGTCGGGTAGGCGCATTCTACCCCCAGCTCGAGCACAATCGGCTGCATGGGGCCCAGCACGACTCCGAGAAATAATAAACAGGCCAGAGTTGCGTGAACCTCGTTCTTGGGGACCACCTTGAACAGCACGATAGCGACCGCTGTCAATAGTAAACACAACTGCATGGCCGCCTTGTGATTCCGCAGCTTGTCGACGTAGTGGCTGATGATTTGACCGCCGATGAGCGAGCTGATGATGAACGCGGCGCCTGCGAGCCCCACTTGGACGTTCGTGAACTGGGTCGCGCTGAGGAATTTGCCCAACAAAGCGCTGACGGCGTTGCAGACGCATTCCGCGAGGGAGAAGGCCACTACAGTGTGCCAGAAGCCGCTGTGAGTGAACGCGTTCTTCCACTGGCCCCAGTCGTATTCGTCGTGCGCCGTGGAGTCGTGTACGGGCGAGAGTCCTTGATGAGGTCTGGGAGACGATTGGAAGAAGACGAGAGCGATTACCCACGAGACGACGGCGACGATAGCCACGTACAGATTGTAGTCGGGCACTTCAGCGCTGGAGAACACGATGAACGGAGCTGTGAGGTAGACGACAGCGGTGCCGATATTGTTGGCGTTGAGAGCGACGCTCGTGGACGTCGCTCGCTTGGAAGGCGGGAACCAATTGGCGGATAGTACGGCGGGCGAGTTCACCATGAACGCCATGGCCAGGGAAGCCAGAGTTTGCCCAAGTATTGTCAAGTAAACCTCCTCAACGACGTCGAAGGAGCACGCGAAGTAACGCAAACCAGCGCCAATGGCTTGTACGAACCCTCCGAGTAGAACTCCAAAGCGCAATCCTTGCCGGTCCATTATCCACGACCCAATGAAGGAGCACGGGATGTACGAGACGAAGAAGATTGTGATGAGGTGCTCGGATGGAAGCTAATAGGAAATACAATGAAACATTTCAATGAAGAGTGCCATAGCGCAATAAAAAAGATAACTTACCCGTTGTTCCCACCGATCTTCGACTATGCTGGAGATAGGAGCATACGAGTAACAAATCCCCTGGTTGATAGCGCTAAGGACTGACAGCATCGCCAGCATGAACCATTTCTGGTAAGGCTGACTCTCGTCATCCTTCCGGAGGCCGCTTGTTCGCAGTACTGTGCCATAGCCGCCTATCGGTTTGAAAATACGCAACGTCAGAGCCTTCATCGCAGTGAGATAGACTTCGGAGTCACGATCTGATGGCACCTTTAGCGTCAACTGGTTCGTACACTAGCGCGGTCATTGTCCTCCATGCGACCACTTCACAAGAGCAATAGTTACTCGGCGGAAGCGGTGGAGGGATATAAAATCTTGTCTGAAAGGTCAGACTCACCATCGTTCATGACCGCACGTTTGCTCGCCCTGTATACTGTAGCCATTTCGTCGGTGCTTTATTACCCGTAGCTTGGTTATTGATAAGATGGTAGCTCAGCTGACGCTTGCTAGCGGCTCTGTAGACGCAGACGTAGAAATGTTGATACTCACAACTTGGTCTGGGTTAACCCGAGGCAGGACGATCTTGGATTCGTGCGCGTATCGCTTGTACTTGCCATTGCTAAGCCACAGTTCAACAAGGCACCATCAGTGTTAGTTCATCCAACGAGAAGATATCCCTCGCTTTTGACACGTACTAGAAGCAGAAGATGCCGAACGTTGCTAGTGTCACGACGACCATGATCCACTCCGGAGTGACGAAGAAATTCTTGAGCGATTCTCGACCTGAAGCGTCCACGCTCATCCGATGCAACGCACTCAGGCCAGGCACCGCAATGGCCGACAAGAAGTTCCCACAGAGCTGCTGGAGCGCCGCCACGGTGGCTTCGCTCGTCGGGAAGGCACACTCTACTCCGAGTTCCAGCACAATCGGCTGGATCGCTCCGAGCACAGCCCCGAGGACGAGCAGACAGACGAGCGACGCGTGGGTCTCCGCCTTGGGGATCAGCCCAAACAAAGCGACGGACAAGGCCGTCACCAGCAGACAAATGAGCGACGCGACCTTGTGGTTCCGCTTCTTGTCGACCTGCTGACTGATGATCTGGCCCCCCACCAGTGAACTCACAA
Organism: Phytophthora pistaciae; assembly: GCA_024679115.1. Taxonomy (NCBI): domain Eukaryota; phylum Oomycota; class Peronosporomycetes; order Peronosporales; family Peronosporaceae; genus Phytophthora; species Phytophthora pistaciae. Next base: position 7,632 of record JAIKVE010001104.1, read on the forward strand.
TGAACGCTGCCCCGACGATGCCGATCTGGGTCTTGGACACCGGCGCAACGCCCAGAAACTTGTCCAGAAGCGCACTAAACGCGTTGATAATGCACTCTGCAAGTGAAAAGGCCACGATGGTGTGCCAGAAGCCGCAGTGCGTGAACGCCGTCCACCACTGACTCCAATCGTACTTGGTCCTGGTAGTGGAACTGGATGAATTGGTACCAGATTTTGGATCTGAGCGAAAGAAGACGCCGGCGACCACACACGATAGCAGCGAGAGCAGCGCCAGGTACAGATTCCAGTCTGGAACGTCGTCACCAGAGCGGACGATGAACGGAGCTGTTAAGTACACGAGCGCAGTGCCCAATGCGTTGGCATTGAGCGCCACGCTGGTGGACGCCGCTCGCATGGACATGGGGAACCAGTTCGCGGACAGAAGCGGAGGCGAGTTGACCATGAACGGCATCGCCAAGGACGCGATGGTCTGACCGGCCAGCGTCACGTAGACTTCCTCTTGTGGCTTGAACGCGCAGGCGAAGTACCGCAAGCCAGCTCCCAGAGTCTGCAGTACTCCTCCAAGTACGACCCCATAGGCCAGCCCTTTCCGGTCCATGATCCACGACCCGATGAAGGTGCACGGGATGTAGGACACGAAGTAGACGGTGATGAGGTGCTCAGGGAGGAGCTGGGGACAGCATACAAGGAGAAGGTTAGTGATCGGTCGTCTGTATGCCTTCCAGCAGGCATTTTAAACGTACGCGCTGTTCCCATCTCTCCTCGGCGATGGTGGAAATGGGCGCGTACGAGTAACAAATGGCCTGGTTCACAGCGCTGAGCACCGAGAGGATGGCCAGCATGACCCATTTCCCGTAGGACCCTCGAGAGAACGTAGACCTCTTCTGCACAGGCCGCTTCTCCAGCAACGTCGCTACTGCTCAGCCCAGTAAAATAAATTCGACAGCGTTAGAGAAAGCTCGCAACATATCTTGGCACTCTATTTCTTGTGCGTACCTTCGACTTCGAACTCGGGTTCTTCGGGTTCTTCTTGCACTAACGCCGTCATACTCTCCAGCCAAATAGAAGGACCCCCTGCCAAGTGTAGCCAAAACGTTTAGCCTCACAGTGAACAGCTAGCTACAGGACGCGCCAGCCATGGACTTGGCTCAGTCCAGTGCGCCCTTCACCGCCACCTACAGCAGAGGCAGCGCTCTCAGGGCAGTGCAAATGCGTCGACGCACCTTGTGATCGTTGACAGGCAGGCGGTAGATGAGATCTTTGGGCCCGAGGCCAACCAGGCGCCGTGGTGACCGCACGTCCTTCAGAACCCCTTCCAAAGGGTCTCTCTGCCCCAAATGCATTCAGCGCCAACGAACACACTACAAGGATACAGGCACTTCAGGCTGATTTAGTAGTTATTAGCTACGTTGGTGGATGGGTGCGGACTATGGATGGTATGGGGTCTCAGAAGAAGCTTCCAGTGTCTCGGGTCCTCGTGATGAGAACGTGCTCCTTGTTGCTGCTTCGCTTCTTGGACTCGTGGGCGAAGCGCTTGTACGTGCCGTTGCTGCAGAGAGAGATCACCATACGTTAGTGCAAGTCGGAGCTGAGGAAAGATGACGAGAATCTACGTACAAGAAGCAGAAGACGACGAAGGTGGCGGTTGTCATAAAGACCATGACCCACTCGGGACTGGCGTAAAAGTATTTGGGTGGCACGTGGCCCGTCGAATCCACGTGCGTCCTTCGGAGCGCACTCAAGCCTGGCACGACAATGGCCGACAGAAAGTTGCCGCAGAGTTGCTGGAGCGCTGCGACCGTGGCTTCGCTGGTCGGGTACGCGCACTCGACCCCCAGCTCCAGCACGATCGGCTGCAATGGACCGAGCACCGCTCCGAGGAACATCAAGCTCACGAGCGTCGCGTGGACGTTGACCTTGGGCACGAGTCGGAACGAGGCGATGGCGACCGCCGTCAGCAGCAGACAGAGCTGCAGCGCCGTCTTGTGGTTGCGCTTCCTGTCCACGTACTGGCTGATGACTTGCCCCCCGATGAGGGAGCTGACGATGAAGGCGGCGCCCACGATCCCGATCTGAGACTTGGAGAAGTGCGCTACGCTCAGAAACTTTCCCAGCAGCGCGCACATGGCGTTCAGAATGCACTCGGCGACTGAGAAGGCCACCACGGTGTGCCAGAAGCCGCTGTGCGTGAACGCAGTGGCCCATTGCGCCCAGTCGTACTCGTCACGTAGCTGGACGTCGGAGATAATGGACTGAGCCACGCCCGTTCGAGGGAAGGACTGGAAGAAGAAGAAGGCCACGACCCACGCCGCTACTGCCACCAACGCCACGTACAGATTCCAGTATGGGACGTCGCTGCTGCTGAGCACGATGAACGGAGCCGTGAGATACACGAACGCAGTGCCCATAGCGTTGGCGTTGACCGCGACACTGGTGGACGTTGCACGCATCGAAGGTGGGAACCAATTGGCGGACAGAACGGCGGGCGAGTTGACCATGAAGGGCATGGCGACGGACGCCAGGATCTGGCCCACCAGAGTCACGTACGCTTCACCTGCGGGGCTGAAGACACACGCGAAGTAGCGTAACCCAGCACCTAGAGCTTGTAGCAGTCCACCGAGTAGAACGCCGTATCGCAAGCCTTTCTTGTCCATGATCCACGAGCCGATGAAGGAGCACGGGATGTACGAGATGAAGTAGACGGTGATCAGCTCCGTTGAATGGACCTGCGCAATGAAGAAAGTGAGCGATTGGTGATGAGTAGAAGGTATAAGCTTGAGTCAAACTCACGCGTTCCTCCCACCGCTTCTCGACGATGCCAGCAATGGGTGCGTACGAGTAGCAAATGCCCTGGTTGACGGCGGTGAGGACTGATAGAATCGCCAGCATGAACCACTTGCGGTAGCAGTCACGAGGCGTTGACTTGGGCGTCTTCAGCCGGTCCTTCTGGCCTAGAAAGGAGCCGTAGTCTGCTCGTTTTTGAGGGGTTAGTATGGCCGACTGCAAGCAATACGACTGAAGTCGTATGGACGCACCTCCGCCCTCCATGTCTTCGTACAGTATCGTCGCCATCTTCTTCTCGCCTGTTGCTGTTTCGTGTAGCGCGAGCATCTCGCCGCTATTCAGCAGAATGCCTACTAAGAGACGTTAGCTCGGCCAGTATTTTTGTGGTCGATCCCATCCACGCTGCGTGGGCTAATTGAGGTCTCTGGAACGGCTGAGACTTGCAGCGCAACACTGGGCTCAACTGCGGCTCAAGTGAAGGTTTCGAAACCACTTTTGAAGTTGCACGAAAATAATCAGCAAGGCTCGACGCGGACTCCGTCACGTGCCGACAGCATCAGCGTCGGCCTTGATGTATCAATGTTCAACCTGAGAGTCAACTTTGATTGCCCTAATTGTTGTACTGCATGACCACGAGATACTTGGATGTGATAAACGGGGTGCTGCCTTAGCTTTTCAACCGCTTCCACGCCAAGGTGTACAGCCCAAGCAACGTCTTCTCCAGGACCAACAAAAAGCGCGAGAAAGTTCGTGGCCATCGGAAGATGGCAAGACTACCGTAGTCAAGTCGCAGCAGCGAACGTAAACCCGCGATTAGCCAGCTTGAGCTTGGTCTTACCAATCTTTTTTTAAGAGACTCGTGTGTTCGGACTTGGAGGGTTTTACTGCGATCTGAGCGGGGATAAGTTTCGTCTTGACTCCAAAGAATGCCTTCAGTTTATTACCAGGCGAGAAGTCTACACGTTCCTCGTCTCCAGCGATCACCCCCTCTTCCCCGTCACTTTTGAGGTGGTGAATCATGCTTCGCCCTCGATGTCCTCGGCACCGATGTCAACGCGCATCCGGATGCTTTCGCTCCGACGAAGCAGAGGCTGCTGGCGGTGAATGTGGCCACTACCAGTAGCAGCTGGAGGTAACGTGACCCAAGCTGACCTAAAAAGCAAACAACAAGCGAAGTTGCCAAGGACCCTCACCGTTTTCGAGTGTCACGTTCACTTATTATTCTCTTAGTACTCTTTGGCTGGATCCCAGTGGCTGCTTTAATCACTGATTAGTAAGTGTGACCAATGCCCCTTGTCCCCACGCGAAGTTGAGCTCAAGTAGAGCAACCTGGTATTATTGTATTGGCGAGATGAAATGCACCACCAAAAATTTCATTTGCACATAATTCCAAAAGTACTTAACATATAAAGACAAGAAGACCAGCAATGAAAACAGCATAACGCGTAGAATGTAGCCGCGCACATGTTAGCATCCTACTTCTTAATTTTATCGGCATCATACAGCGATTTCTGCTGCGGGAAAAACGTTCTCATCATCTCTGCACACGGTACTTTTAGCCATATTTCATGAATGAAGATGTTACATCGAGAAAACTAAACGTCAGGATGAAGCTTCACATCTGGTTCATCGAACAAACGTATTTTCATGCGCAGGAACCACGTAGGAAGTGTTCCAGGCGCTGTTGATCTCGCCGCTTGTGGTGGTGTTGTCCAGCAATAATGTGCATAAAACGCGTTACAGAAAGTGCACAATAGATTAGTACTAAAGTTTGTATGTGAGAAATCATATGGTACCATATGGCTCAGACATAGCCTTGATATTTTTGAGAAACCGGCGGACAGTCAATTTTCATTTAGGTATAGCTCATCCATTAGCTGTAACTACACGTCCAAACGTAGTTTACTTAAAAGAGGAAGCGTAGAGCTATCCAACAAAACAAAGCTCATATCATTCTGATTATTAGGTGAAGAGATACTCTGTCAAAGATTGGTGGTGCATTTCATCTCACCAGTACAATAGTGCTTGTCCCCGGACCGGTTAGACGGACTGATCCTGACCTCTGGGCTTATTCAGTATCGAGAAGCCCCGCGAGAAGATCACGGATCACCAGCAGAACGAAACACCGTCAAGAACACAAAAATGTTAGCTGTAGACGAAAAAAGCAAGACCGCAACCAGGATTTGATGGCCAGGGCCAAATAAAATCCCTTACTACTACAGCTCGACCGTACATGTCCCTGCCAAGCACCTAGCGACGACACATTGTTGCCTTCATCCGAGCAACATTCTGGGGGTGCAGCGTTACCTATAAGCATCGGGTCATCATCGAAAATCACTTCTTCACGGGTTCAGTGGATAGTGGTCGTATTGCGACAGTTAGAGCTTGTGTTTATGGTTGATCGTACGTGTTCCGTACCAGCGTTCATCCACAAGTTGATATTGATGTCTTCGAAGCTGATCAACACCTGCCTTCAAGTCAGTCCGTTGCAAACGACAGAGCTCTTGAAACCAAGCCCTGCCGTCAATGGATGAGTCGGGAAAAGCTAGGGAGCACCGAAAGCGGAGCACCGGAGCAGAGAAAGACCATAACACACGATGGCAGTAACACCACATGAATGATTTGACTTCAACTTGACCAACCTAATGCTTCAATGCTCAGCGCGAGATATTTACGGGTGAGCACTCCTCCGACCAGATCTATGGGAGTCTTTGCGGATATAGATATCGATAATTTTAGACTCGTAGACAACCAACGCCTTGCTTTTAGAATGCATCTTCGCGCACTCGCCACAACATAACCCCCTTCATCTTGTCGCTACCACTACCAATGGAAACCGTGGCTATTGGCGTGCCGCGAACGGATCCGCCACCACCGCCAACGGCCATGGCTACAGGCGCGCTGCGAACGTTTATCCTCGATCCTCCACCCCCGCTCGAATATCCGTCTGAAAAAGACGCAGAGGCTGCCATACATGCGTGGACCCGCGCCCACGGGTACAACGTCTCTCGAGTGAAGCAAGAGAAGAACGCCAACGGAGAAGTTCGCTATCGACTGTTCGAATGTGATCAATCCGGTAAACCCAAGAACACAAGAAACATAGACCCTGCCGATCGAAAGAGACCTATGGTTCGCTCCAAGAGGTCGCAGTGCAAAATGCGCATCAGTATTGTTGCGGTTGATGCCTCCAACACGGCCGGACCCTGGCGCGCACCCGCGTTCCACCAGTATACGTGCAATGACGATTGAATAACGGCAGTCGCACGGATGGG
>JAIKVE010001105.1:0-13684 GCA_024679115.1 Phytophthora pistaciae
GGATTGCAGTGGATCTAAGTGCAGTGGAGCGAAATGCGTATGATGAGATGAAGAAATTGTTGTCTACGAGTGTGACGCTAGCGTTCCCAAAGGAAGGGGCAACTACGTGTTTGCTCACGGATGCTTCGGATACTGGTTGGTCTGTGCTGGTCTCGCAGGTGGTGGACTGGGAGCCGCGTAAGGAAGTCCACGAGCAGCAGCATGAGCTTCTCATCTGCCTGAGCGGCACTTTTACAGGGTCGCAATGTAATTGGAGCATTATAGAGAAGGAAGCGTACCCCATCATCTGCGCATGTGATAAGCTCAGCTACCTCCTACTGCGCCCGGGTGGCTTTAAACTCTACTGTGATCACCGTAACCTGATATACGTGTTCGCCCCGGGAAAAGAGATGAAGAAACATATCCGCGGCAAATTGCTAAGATGGTCGACGAAATTAATGGAGTATCGCTACGAAGTGGAACACATTGATGGAGAATCGAATGTGTGGGCCGATATGATATCTAGGTGGGCAGGTAATCATGGTCCGGCTGTACGTCTGAATGTAATGCAGTTGAGAAAGAGATGTCGCGAGGAGACTTCAAAGCCCCGCAGGCGACGCAAGCGACAGCGCAAGGGCAAGCACTCCTCTCCTGCTGCAAGTCCACAGGGACAACAGTCTCCAGCACCTGGAGCGAAGCCACAGACGCCCTGTGAGCATGAGCTACGGCCTCTAGACGATCCTGCCTTCGAATGGCCGACGATGTCAGTGATACTCGCTGCGCAGAAGCACCACGCAAAGGAGCGGCCCCGCTCGGCGACTGGAAATTATGACAATGGATGGTACATTAAGGACAGAGTGTGGATACCCAACAGTGCAACGGATCTCGCACAGCGCCTGCTAGTGGTGGCTCATTGCGGGCCTCAAGGGCACCGTGGTCGAGCCGCTATGGTAGCGTGTGTTGGAAGACACTTTGATGTACACCACCTCCACTCACGTGTCGAGAGTTTCTTGCAATCCTGCTTAATTTGCAAACACGTGAAGGGTAGCAAGATCGTCCAGCGACCGTGGGCCGAAACTTACCGAACGAACGAGCGCAATCATGCTTTGCATTTTGATTTTTTGTCACTTGGAGATAGTTTCGAGGGGGACCGATACCTACTCGTGCTAAAAGACGAAGCTACTCATTTTACCGAGCTGACGCCTTGCGCAAATCCGACCAGTACGGTGGTGGTCGACGCGATGCTTGCTTGGTATAGCAGGTTTGGGTTACCTCCATTGTGGATCAGTGATCAAGGATCACACTTTAAGAACGACGTGATGGGAGAAGTGTGCCGACGACTGAAGGCGCGGCATGAGTTCACGGTTGCGTACTGCCCGTGGATCAACGGCAGCGTGGAGCGTGCGAATCGCGACATTATCCAGGTACTTCGTGTGCTCTGCCTCGAGTACGAGGTCGACATCCACGATTGGACATTTTTCGTACCGATGCTTCAATCTAGCCTGAATCACACACCGGTTCCCTCGCTAGGAAACCGTGCGCCGGTTGAATTATTTTGTGGACTGCCCCTCCCGTCCCCTTTGACATTGTGCTTGGACAAACGCCAAAAGGAGATACTGGAGATACCCGTACAACCTGCTGCTATCTCGACGTGGCTAGATAAATTGCGGGACAGTATTCGAGAACTACACAAGCCCATGATACACGCGCGTGAACAACAGACTGTACGCAACCAGCGAGCACAGAGGTATGCTCGCTCGCCCAATTTTGATGTAGGCGACTTCGTGCTTCGGTCGAGGGTCGACCAGAAGCGTCACGAGAAGCTGTTAGTGACTTGGGTGGGACCTTATCAGGTGGTTCGAGCGGACAAACATTCTTTTGCTGTTCGTCATTTATTGACGGGGGAGGAGGTGGATGTTCACTCATCCCGGTTGAAGTTCTACGCCGATCACTCACTACAAGTAACTGAGGAACTCCGCAACCACATTGCCGCACAGGGGCTAGTGCTATCGGTAGCAGAGCTGAAGAAAGCTCGGTGGAACAAGGAGAAGAAGGACTATGAAGTGCTAGTGAGCTGGAAGGGACTCGAGTCGATTGAAGACTCGTGGGAACCAGTCCAGCAGCTCTGCAAGGACATACCGGTGCTACTAACGCAGTTCGCAGAACGGTGGAACGACAGACAGTTCCAACGGCATGTTGCTGTACAAATCAAACCAAAGTCGACGCCGACAGACCGGCCGTCACGGAAAGCATAACAGAAATTGCGAAGCAGATCCATGAGTGATGTAGACTTTGGGAGGGCAGTGTAGTGGTGAGGCATTTACAGCAAAGCCTCTACTCACTCATAGGGCACCGCAAAGCGGAACCTGCGGTGCCGAGCTGGCTTCAGGGTTAGGAAATGACTGCCTGGACGACAGGCAGTGCCAGGCAGTGAACAGAACAGAACATAATCTACTCGTTAGGACTCACAATAGACTTGGGGTTCGCCAGGAAGCGCCAGCTTCCCCAGCAGTGTGTTATTCGTATAGACCCACTACAGGCTGATCCAATTCTTGGCGGTGATTTGAATGACTGGCGACACAAGAGCAAAAGCTGCTTGCCTGAATCCAGTTAGAGACGTGTAGCCATAGATGTAGAACGGGTAGATGAACGTCAGTCTGTCTGGCAGAAGAACACATTGAGCTGGCGCATTAATTCCGTCCACAACGATGGATCAGCGCGCAGTCGAGGCCGAGATACGTAAATGACACCCGCTTCAATGACGAAGACACAGGGAGGTCCCGCAAAGAGAGTTCCGAACGGCATTGGGAAAACAATTAGACTGCAAAGCAATGCCACAAACGCCATAGAGATTGTAGCCGCAAGAAGCGCAACGAAAACCACTTGTCGTGCACTCATCTTGAGTTGATCCACTCCTTGGCCGATCTGGACGAGTACACCAGCTCCGATCACACCAGTAAGAGCCCCCGACCGACAAACACGAACCAATTGGGGGATACCCCGGCCTCCATCGGTGGCAGCGGGACTGCATCGCCCAGCAAACACAGAAAAAAGGATGGCAATGGCGTTAGTAGACAAAGCAGCACTAGGCGGAGGCTGCTCAGATCAGCCGAGCAGGTTTGCAGCTGCAGAAGTCGTTGTGCAGAGTAGCACGCCTGGAACTCCACGTGCAGTGACGCCCAGGCGTCCAAACGCTAACGACGCCATTTTCGAAGCCATTCACTCCTGGTTGTAGTCGGCGTCATTTGCTCGCGTAGTGCGATACTGGCATTCAGCCTTCATCCAAGCTGTTGCTGCTAAATTGAGCTAATGCAGTTTTCATTGGTCTTGCAGTGTCCTTATCCACGAGGCTGCGCAGATAGTCAGGAAGAAACACTCATACGACGAGTCTTCATGCTTTTTAATTCCAAGCCCATTCAGCAGAACGTAATGTATTTTGGCAAAAAAATGCAAGAAACTTGGTAGCTAACTGACGATATGAGGCCTTCTTAGTGTTCTACAAGTTGGGTCAACCCTCGTGTTTGAGGAGAAGTACTGTATCGTCGCGATAACGCGATCCATGATGGCAGTACACTGTATCTTTGTATGATGATGGTGCTGAGAAAAAATGTAAACGCAATGACCAGGGCGAATCAAACAGAAACAATGGTCGATAATCCTCTTGCAGCGACAACGAATAACGCATGTACGGATGTAGTAGAAGCGCATTCACCAAATATTACACAGTGGTTGCGTGGATTGCTCCTGCGAAGGCGTGTCGGCACCAACTTATATTTTATCCCTTCCAGTCTGAAAGTTTCAGATACTACATAATAATCAGGATTACATGCAATATTTGGATAACCAGACTTTTGGTTTGCATAACGCATCCGGTGATGACACACCAAGACATCCGATTTGCATAACGTTTTCTGTGGTGACACAATCTGTCATACATAGCCACTCGAGGTGAGTGGTCTTGTCCGGCAGACTCTACCACAGCGGTGAAGTATCATCTCGCCTCTCCTCTCATTCTTCAATCAGCCTCCAAGCCTCCAAGCCACACAAGACATTCCAAGAGCCATGCACGACACTGCGCTGTACCCGCCCAACAGCCAGCAACTGAGTGAAAACGTTATCGGCAAGGTGGAGGTGCGCACAAGGCAGCTGAGCGAGGGACCCCACACTACTCAATTTGGCCCCAGCCATCGCGTATCCGATGAACTCGAGCCAACGGAAAGTCTCTCCATCGTTGAGAACGATGCATCCCCACCAGCAGATCAAGATACCAGCGGCCAATCGAGCGCGGAGCGAGCGCTGGCGCGGCACCGACTGGTTCGTCGGAACATCCAACGGCGCTACAGGAAGAAGCTGCAGAACAAAGGAATCGACCTGGAGAAGTCCGTCACTCAACTCCGAGCCGAGATCCAGCGGCTTCAGGAAGTGAAGAGCCAACCTCAGCGCATTCTGATCGCGATGACGCCCTGGAAGGCCATGGTGGAGCAAAGTCGCCTTTTTCGCTACGGCTTCCGACCCCCCGTGCCGGTGTCAGAGCTCTGCAGCGACAAGACCCCTCAATGCTCTGACTTGGCTTACGTGCAGACGCGGTTTACCCAAACCATAATGGCACCGGACGTGCACGACAACGCTGGCTACGGAATCAAAGCCGGGCTGGAAAACTGGCGACTGATTTCGCTTCACCACGAGAATCTGGACATTGAGCTTACTCGGTTGGAACGTGGACCAGGAGACTCTGTGGTTGCGTACCAGAACGCGATCACCACTGTCACGGCGAATATGCTGCGTCAGGCGTTGCCTCACCTTGTTGACGACGAACGAGGGTGGGACCCGGTCGCCGTGAAGCTCATCGGTCAGAAGCTCGTAGTTCCAGGCACATTGCGGTTCGATTGGGACCCGTCGACGAACAAAGTTGTCCGCACGCACTATGAGATCAAAATAATCTCCAGCTACTGTCGTTCAGCCGTCCTGACGGCAAAGCAGTGAGGGATGTTTTACTTCGAGGCAACCAAAGCAGAGATAATACACTCGTGGATTCGAATACATGTTGTGGAGTACGCTACAGAACAGAATGAAAATCTAGTTGCATTCATCAGTTCCAAGTCAGTTAGTTACCTATCTCTGAAACGGAGTCACAGCTTAGCCATAACGCTCACGCTGTCCCCAACGGCAAGCCATCATTCCAGTAATCAATGGAAAGCGCACTGTCGAGTACACTCGAGACATCCTCCACACTGCCCAACAATACCAGCAATGAGGTCAGCATGTCGATGACATGCTGGGCAGTGTGGAGGATGTCTCGAGTGTACTCGACAGTGCGCTTTCCATTGATTACTGGAATGATGGCTTGCCGTTGGGGACAGCGTGAGCGTTATGGCTAAGCTGTGACTCCGTTTCAGAGATAGGTAACTAACTGACTTGGAACTGATGAATGCAACTAGATTTTCATTCTGTTCTGTAGCGTACTCCACAACATGTATTCGAATCCACGAGTGTATTATCTCTGCTTTGGTTGCCTCGAAGTAAAACATCCCTCACTGCTTTGCCGTCAGGACGGCTGAACGACAGTAGCTGGAGATTATTTTGTGGAAGGAGTATCATTGAAACTCAACATTTAAGCAACACATTTTTAAATAAAAAAATTGAAGCCGGAAGTTCTACATGTAAGAAAAAACCTTCCAGTTATGATCGACTCCCATGTGAAGAATCCTGTAGTGCCGTCGCAATAACGCAATCTGTGGTGGCATTGAGCTGTCTCTTTGGCATGATAGCATCCCTATCACAGGGAAGACGTTAGGCTTTGGCATTTGTACGAGGACGCAGTACCAAGTGTTGAACAAATGAAACACTTACAACCACAAATGCTACACTGCACTTTCGTTTGACTTCTACTGTGGTGAACCTGGTGCACTTCGTTCTCTGTCCTCCCCAAGCAACTTGCTTGGGGCAAGAAAAACCTTGCAGGACCCTATCGCGCACAACCCCGCGATGCGCGTCTCGCACCGGGTGTGATGACCATACGGTTGGAGCATCCATTGATGACGTTCATTACTGACCTTCCAGCAAACTGCGTTGAGAACGCCTATCATCTACCAAATCGTCACAACAATACCTACGCACGTAACTTGCCAGTACTGTATGTAGAGTCTCCAAAACTACACAAAAAATGAGTCAAGTGTTATCATCCTGGGAGTTGCGTTGATGGAACCTTGAAAGGTTATCGGTTGCCTTGCATGGCCAGTTGAAGGAATTCGGTCGATGACGGCACAAAGTCAAGCCCAATGCCCTTGTTTATATTTGAACGCGGTTTGTGGTGCAGATAAAGTCTCGGACCGCATAACGTTTTTTGTGATGACACGATACGTCATTCTGTACGGCACTCTCTACCAGTACCTGTAGGTCTTCTCTACTGGTCATTCTGCAATCAGCATCACGTTAGCCAAACCTACCAAGACACGCCAAGCACGATGCAAACCACCACATTGTACTCGCCCAATAGGCAGCAACTGAGTGACCACGTTATCGGCAAGGTGGTCGTGCGGCGCAGCAAGAAAAGCCAGCTCAACTCGACGGATTCTTTCTCAGTCGAAGCCCCCGCGCCGCATGCAGCATCAACAGCTGAGCAAGATGCCGCACACCAATCGTGCGCGGAGCAAGCACTGGCCCGGTATCGACTGGCTCGTCGCAATAATCAACGGCGCTACAGGGAGAAACTTCACCAAAAGAGGCTTGATCTCGAGAAGTCCGTCGCACAGCTCCAAGTTGAGATCCAGAAACTTGAAGAGATGAAACCCTCGCCTACGCGTAGTGTGGTCAAGACGACGCCGTGGGAGGTGATAGTGGAGCACTGCCGCCTGTTTCGACACGGATTCAGGCCACTCGTGTCGGTGTCAGAACTTTGCGGTGCTGAATCTGTCGGACGTTCTGATTTCGCTTACGTGCAGACGCAATTTTGCCAAACCGTAATGGCACCGAACGTGCAATGCAATGCTGGGTATGGAGTGAAGGCCGGGCTGGAAAATTGGAGATTGATCTCCCTTCACCACGAATGCCTGGACGTCAAGCTCATTCGGCTGGAACGTGGGGCGGGAGACTCGCTGGTCGCATACATGCATGCGACTACCACTATCTCGGCAAAAATGCTACGTCAAGCTCTGCCAAAGCTTATAACCGACGACTACGAACATGGATGGAAGCCGGTCGCCCTGAGACTTATCGGCCAGCAACTCGTCATTCCCGGTACTCTACGGTTTGGTTGGGATTCCACGACAGACAAAATTACCAGCACGCACTATGAAATTGACATGCTGACGCCACTGCTTGCGCTACTGGGAAGTGTGGAGGATGTCTCGAGTGTACTCGACAGCGCGCTTGCTATTGACCACTGGAGTACAACTACGTGCCGTTAGGTATCCAACGGGGTGTACATCGCGTAATTCTCTTTTTTTACCAATTCATAGTGTCATTGAGCCGACGGCGGTACTGCATCAAATGCATTTCTCAACACGAAGACTGTTCACATTGATTCTACTCGGCGTTATCAAACTAATTACCTTCGTCATGCAAGATCAATGTCTGACAGTTGACTGTGTTTTCCGATGTGCTTAGCACCGACCGATGCTTGTGTTCTCTGACCATGACTCGACATGCACTTCAGTAGCTCAGCGTAACTGTGCTCGCAAGCCCGAACCCATACGTTCGTGTAGGCTCGGGGCCAGCTTCATTTCACGCTGCGTTATCGAATTATTGGAGTTGATGATGGAAACATTAGAAGGTCTGATGGAGTTTTAGCGAGAAGCCGGAGAAAAAAGATCTTTTGATATTATCTGGGATCGACGAAGTTAAGTACTCAACGATGCCAATATTTTTTGCGCTGGATGATGGAAGGCGAGGAACTGTCTAAATAACTGGTCATTACAACAAGTGTGAAGGTCTAAGGCTGACTGAAGGTCTATCCATACTCCAGTGGCCTGGCCTACGAAAGAAATCTAAACTCGAGACCCCTTTTTAAAAAAACTGTTTACTGATGCAGCTTGTCCTACACAGTTCTTGTAAGAAACAAACGAAAAAGATGGTATTCATTCGTATCGATGTAGTAAATGATCATCTTACGACGTGCACTCCTGGCCCTCCGCACCGTCGGCAGGAATGTACCAGCAGTGCTTCGTTTGCACGCCGCCGACGGTAGTGTCCTTCATGTTCGAGCCGAAAGACCACGACTTATCCGCCGTGTGGTACTGCACCTTGAGCCATTCGTCCGAAGCTTCCAGCGAGAAGAAACCATACTCGTCACCCGTGTATGTCCACACGTTGCTGGCGTACTCAGCAGCGTACGTGGTAAGACCACTCGCAGACTCCTTCTGGATACCGCCACCGGCACCGTTCTCAATGAAGTGCATAGCCAAGGGCTCGGAAAAGTCGTGCTTTTCGCCGTGCGTGTGGCCGTACACCCACGCGTGGATTCCAGACCCCTCCAAGATGTCGAACCACTCCTTCATGCCGGCCTCGTCATAGTGAGCGTGAGGACTGTAGTGACTGTTAACGATCTTCCACGTGGCGGTGGACGTCTTGGCCTTCTCAGCGAGCTGCTTGCGGGAGTCGTCGCTCCACTCCTTGAACTTGTCCATGCAAGCGTCATGCATTTCATTATCCCCGCCAGCACAGAACTTGTGTCCACGCGCAACGCCCTTGCAGGCATCGTCGTCACTCTTGGAGTAGGCAAAGCATTGGCAGCACACCTGCTGAGCCGCGTGGACGTCGGCGTCGCCCGTGTCAACGTTGAAGATGTCGATGCTAACTCCAGAATCCTCGTCCTCAATGGAGTGCACGTAGAAGTGGTCCTTCAGCACCCAGCGGTCGTCGTTGGGGCTCGTGTACTCCTGCTGCCACTTGAACTTGTTCTCCAACGCAGCCACGAGGTCGTCCGCGCTGCTGCACTTGGCGTTGTCGTCCCCCTTGGAGCAGATGAAGCTGCCGCCACCGTAGTCGTGGTTGCCCACCACGTTCACGAACGGGATCCCCGACAGACTCTCGCCGTCGAATTTTTTCTCGAACGTCGTGGCGAATCGGGAGTCCCGGCCCTCTTCCGAGTTGATGCCCGTCCAGTAGAAGTTGTCGCCGTGGCCCAGGATCGCCTTGGGCTTGACGTCGGCATTGGACGCCTGCGTGTTCATGAGGCTGGCCACCACATCCTCAGCCACGATGTCGAAGTTGGTGTACGTGTCCGAGCGCGTGCAGCACGAGTCCTGGTAGATGGTCGTGCCCCAGTCGCCCACGGCAAAGGCCGCCAATGAAAACTTGGCTAAAATTACGAAAATAGTATTAGCCTCTATACAAAACAAGTGGATACATTTCAGAAGGTAACGTACCAGAAGTCGGGTCGGAGGTGATGGAGCTCGCGCTGGAGCCGCTGGTGCTGTTGGTCCTCTTGGACACCTTGCTGGATCCGCCGGACGTACCGGTTTTTGAGCTGTCGCTAGTGCCGCCGGACACGCTGGAGCCAGAGCCAGAGCTGGCAGTGCCGGAAGATTCACTCGCCGAGCTGCTGCTTGACTGGCGAGCCACGATGACACCGACAATGACGCCGATAACCGCGAGGACCACCACCACGCCGGTGATCAGGACTTTCTTGGTGACCATGGCTGCTGTTGTCGTGTACCGCTCCTGCTATTGTCTTCGGTGCGGTGCGGTGCGTGCTTGGGCTGCTCTTTGGCAAATGTACAAGTCTTTACCGTGGCCAGGAGCTGTCAAACACGCAGCCTATCCCGGAGACATCCTGCCGGCCGGCTCTCGGATTAATTGCTTTGGCATTGCTAGTTACGTTCGAACGATAAGCTTTACAGCCTCTGCGCGCCGCAGACTGTGGCATGGATTTTCGCGGCTGGAGCATGCATCTGTTGATTGTTTCGCGGTCGACACTCCTCTTCGGTACGCGCGAAGGAATTCTCTCAGCGTCGATCACCACCTCAATGAGGCTGTCGCACTCGGCAGATTCCACGACCTCGAGGCTGCGGGTTGATACAATTACTCGGCTCGGAGCTCTGCTCAGTTACGGGGCTAGCCGCTATGGGGTGCTCGGCTGCGAGCACCTTTTGTACCTGTGACGCTTGGATCCTCGCACTCTTTCTTGATCTGCCTCGCGGTTTAGACTAAATCGTGCGAGACGTATCAAGAACCCAGCCCACGTCTTCACTGGATGGTCCAGCCTATGAAGCTCTGCATTGGGGAAGCAGCACAACCGTATCATGTGTCCAAGGTGGATAGAGATCGTTGAATCGTGGATAATTATTTCCACGGCGGCATGCTCAGCGCACGATGATTGCAGTATGTACAGTACATGTACCACGCCCTGACAACGAGGCCTACACAATGCATGGCTAACACCGAGCAGTCGAGCGTTGCAGTGTATTTTTATTTTTGCAGTATCAATGTGCCAAAAGCTGCGCCATGAGTACATTCGACACTGGAGGCTGAAGTGCTCCTCGCGTTACCTGCGCCTCTATTGAGCACCAGCTCACTACACGAAACTCCAAAGCTACGAAGCAGCAATAGGCTATGTGCAGCATCCACGGGTGCATGTGTTCCCTAAAATACAACTTTGAGAAGCCCACATGGGTCATTATTTTCTCACTTTGGCAGCTCGAACTCGGTGGGACAGCAAAGTTCCACTTCAACATGGCCCAACCGAAATTTCTGATCGCACCCAAACTGCCTTAAACCGGGGAGATTCATGTTCCGCCACACAATATTTCCTCTCCATACGTTATCCCAGTCAGATCCGCCTCGTCCTATCTTTTATCCAATCCCAGCTGGACTCTTAAATTGGGCTCGCGTAGCTGTTCCCAATCTCGGGTTCACTCTTGAAAAAGCCAGCTAAGTGTCAAGCGGCATACTCAACGCCAGTCAATCCCAAGTGAATCAATAATGCGCGCAGCTCTCTCCCTTCTCGTGGCGTTCCCGGCGCTGGCGGCGGCGCGCAACGTGGTGACCATCGGCATGACCGGCGGCTGGAAAGAGGCCAACGTCACGGAGGACAACACCAAGATGCTGGAGCGCGCGCTGAGCGGCGACAACTACGCCAAGTCGGTGGGCGCCACGCGCGTGTGCTACTCGGAGGTGAAGGCGCTGGAGACGCAGGTGGTGGCCGGCACCAACTACCGCTTCACCATCAGCGGCTGCGGCGTCGAGGACTCGGACGGACCGTGTGACGCGGCGACGCTGGCGTCCTGCGCGCCGACGGAGTACGAGGTCAAGGTGTTCGAGCAGACGTGGACCAGCACGCTCAAGGTCACGGGCATCACCAAGATCGAAAGCAGCAGCAGCAGCGGCAGCGACAATGACGAGGAGACCGTGCAGCAGGGCGCAGTGCAGAGTACGTAAACAAACGCTCTCTCTCTGTCTTGTGCGGTTCTAGGCAGCATTTTTAAGACGAAACAAAAAGCCAATTGAACTTCCTCTATACTTGCACTTCGATGTTAACGTTTGTGCTGTGATTGCTGCAGTCCCGCCGGAGATGCTGATGCAGAAGAAGGTAGCGGGCATGACGGAGGACCAGAAGAAGGCAGTGGACGCCTGGATCCAGGCCAACGGATTGAACCAGTACGGCGACGACGCCACCAGGATGTACACGGGTGGAACGCCGCTCTTTGATGAGAATACGGGCACCACCCGCGACCGCTACGACTACATCCTGAGCCACCACCCGGAGCGGCCGTGGCTCGCGGAGGGCGTCGAGACGGCGACGCTATTTGCAGCGGAGAAGGTGGGGGTGGAGGAGAACGAAGGACAAGGTTCCGTTGCTGGAGTGTTCGCGATGCTGGGTGTGTTTACGGTGGTGCTGGCGGGCGTGGCAGTGCTCAAGATGCACCAGGGACGTCGCGAACGCTTCCGCTACAACCCCATCCACAGCCGCGAGCAGTAAGCAGCGAAGAAATTGCACCGAGCAAGCAGCAAGGAGAGAGTACGTGTTGCTCGAAATATGAGCGGTTGGTTGTCATCTTTTATGCCGCTGGGCTCGTGAATTTTCCGTGCTACCGGTAGCGAGGCGCGTGCACACGCTGTCGACTTGGTTGGATTCAGCCAGCTTGCGTTCAATCAACAGATAACATAAAGCTTTGCAGGGCCCGAAGGTATTGTGCATTGTCGAAGGTGAAGAGTTCGTTCATGGGATAACGTTCATCCTTATCGCCTCAGCCGGAAAGCTGTGAAGAAGTGGTGCATTGTGCCAGTAGCGAAAGGCGAAGAGCGCAAGAAAAGTGAGGGCGAGGTCGCAGCACGCGCGGAACTAATGGCTCTACGTGCACATTGCAGCGCGTGCAGTTTGTATGAGCTGATCTGTGAGAAACGGAGGCGAATGTGGTCGGTAGAGAGTGCTGGATCCCGTCACGGGCGCGCCATGTATCGCGTGACTGTCGGTTAGCGCTCGAAGAGACGCCCATTCTCCTGCTCTCCTGCTGCTTGCTATCCACCGTCCAGCGCCTCCCGCTCACCGCTCAGCCACCGGGTGCGTGAAAGATCCCACTCACATTACGAACAAGCTCGGCCGGAAGACAAGACACAAGAGAGTTTAGCTGCTGCATCCCAAGTGAATTCATCAGTCGCGGTCGATTTCAACGAGGATGGCTGACCAACGGACAATGGTAGACCCCACGCAGTCAGAGTCAACAGACCACGACCTCTGCGGTGGTGGGAAGGATTCCACCTCCGTTGACACTGTTGCCAGTGTAGTCGCCACATCAAACACTGCTGCGCAATGGTCTTTAAGCGACGGAGACAGCAACTCGTTGGTCTTTGACACGATGGGGTCCTGGACATCCTTGCCGTTGACGCAGCAAGTGGTTCAACTCGCTCTGGACGCGGTGCGCTACAAGGCCAACTACGCGCGCACGGTGACGTCGCGCCTGTGTCTGCACTACATCAACAGCATCCGCACGCGGGTGAGCAGCGGCCTCATCGGCTACATCATCTCCGTCGACGGCTGCACGAGCTCCGAGGTCGTGGACACGGGCCGCTGCGATGTCTACTACTGCCGGCCGTACGTGTACGAGCTGCAGATCACGCAGAAAGCCATCGGGAGCACCGCGTTCCTCGTCCAGTCCATCTACCAGACGGTCGACCAGAAGACCCTGGCCGAAATGCGCGAGGAGGAGAGCAACTTGGACTTCTCCACGCTGTCGGCAGTTGCAGGAACCGATGCAAATGCAGCGGTGATCCAGCAGGACGAGACTCCGATCCAAGACGACCAGCCGCTAGCGTGGCAAGGCGACAACGGTGGCGTGTTGCAAGGCTCCGTGTTCTTTGACGACGAAGAGCCCATTGCGTGGACGAACGATGTGAACAATGCATGGGACTCGCAGCCCGTCATTGCCACGGCGCGATCGATTACTCTTCGAGCTGAACCGTCTGCAGCAGAACGAGCTACTGGATCCGATCCGGGGGCCACAATGGTCGCCGTCGTTGGGATCGCAGCGGTGGCGGTCTCGACAATCGCGTTCGTGCTGGCGCTGGCGATCGCTCGACTCCGTGCGCGACCGAACGCGGCTAAGGCCAACGCATTGAACCAGGAGTACTCACCGTTGCGCAGCACGCTCAACACGTCTGAGAACACGATCTCCATGACCAGCAGAGACAGCATTGCCGTTGAGACCAAGTCGGAGGTGGAGAAGGTGGAGTACTTTGGTTGAGACTCGCAACTTGAGAGAGAGGGGGG
>JAIKVE010001106.1:0-13683 GCA_024679115.1 Phytophthora pistaciae
GGCCGAGTGTTGAGAGGTATTAGAGACCTCTGTGTACAGTTGTACGTTTGACTGGGTGTGAGGAAAAGACTCCCCAGTGTATTTGACTTCTAGCCGAGGCTTCGCCCCGGCGCCCCTGTATGAGGCTTCGATTGGCCTGGTACCCTTCCTTTCTGAGGGACCACAGAGGTTTAGTGCGAAGGCACGCATTACACATTGCATCCTAGCCGTAGCTCGTGGCTAAGGGTGCTCTTATATTTGAACCAAAGGGTAACCTACCTGACCCGCAACACACAGGGAGGCACATTCCAGCCCGTATAAGGGATCGGACCTGGTCTTCAGGTTTTATTATCCCGACATATCCGCCGACCCTTCGGGGTAGGCGTGTGTTGTTGGTAGGGCTCGTCCTAGAGACTTCGGTTGATAGGGCGAGGACTCGTAAACTCGTGTTTTCCTACACGACAATAAGACACAACGGCCTTCTGATCAGAGTAGACGAGTTCCGGAGTTTGTTCTGAGCTGAAAGTCTGGTCAGAACGAGTTCTGAGGTAGTATAAGTCTTTGAAGATGGTAGGTATCTCAAACGCCCACCCGATTGAGGCTGGTCGTCTTGCTTTTGCCACGCACAATCCACGTTCAGCCCCATCAACCATGTACCTACACGACGCAGCCTCCGGTCAACGTGTTCCTGCCTTCGAGGGCATCGTGCAGCTGCCTGCACTGGCGTCGCTCCTGGTGCCGAGCCCGGTCGCGCAGCCGGAGGAGATCTCGCCTGGTCAGCCCGCTGTGTTGCAGACGTCCGTGCGAGGAAAACGGGCTGCAAGCTCCAAGGCCGGAGCCAAAGGAAAAGGGAGGAAGAAAGCTAAGGTGGCAGATACCCCCCCCCCCCCCCCACCCCCCCCCCCCCGCCGTCGAAGCGCTTCATCTGGACCAATACGATGGTCGCGGCACTACTGGACATGCGATTCGGCGATGAAGAGGTGTAGAAGCGCGTCGAAGCCGCTGACACAAACCTCAAGAAGAAGCTGGCGTGGCAGTTCTTCGCGGGCCGTCTGTCTGAGGCTCTGAACGTTGCCCTCTGCGGGACCCAGGTACTCACGTTGCGTGTACTTTAATATACTACTCGCCGATTAACGTGCTTGTGTGTTTGTAGTTGTTGAACAAGTAGAAGAAACTAAAATGTCAGTACCGACAGGGCAAAACCGCTCGCCAACAAACCGGTAATGACGGACGTGAAGAGGATACCGAGCTGTGGGGCATTCTAAACAGCGCGTTTGCTACGAGGACTGGCGTTGGCGGGGCCATCTTAGCTGATGCGGACGACGACATGGACTCCGCGGACGAGGTCATGTCTTCCGCGTCTCCAGAGAGCAAGCGGAAAGCTGCCGCGCCGATGACCAGCCTTGCCGACGCCATGAAGGGAGGTATGACGGCGATCGCCGTGTCTCTGGGCTCTGAGGACAAATTGGTGGGTGTTTTGCAGGAACTGAAGGAGTCGCGAGAGGCTTCGCGTGCGCTGCAGGCGAGACAGCTCGCTCTGCTCGAGCTACTGGTGACCAAGATCAGCAACTACTTACAACGTCGGATCACTTTGTCGATTTACCTAGACACGTAACTATCAAGGTAAACTGTATTCATTTGAACATGCTTTGATGTACACTACGGACAAAATTCGATGTACGATGTTTTAAAGATACTCCATAATGTCGGCTTGCTTCATCAGTCCCTGCTCGTGAATGAGATCATCTTCAACGTCCAGTGATGTTAGCACCGAGCCCAATTCGGATCACTGCCAACTACTCGGTAGGTGTCTCTCAGCTCGATCATCAAGTTGTGTAGGACAAGGCAGCTCACAATGACACGGGTCACGTTTTTCGGGGTCTTCTGCTGTATCTTACCTAGTTACCTAGTAGAATACGATAGCGGTTCTTCAGGATACCAAACGACCGCTCTACGGTAATCCTGGTCTGCGAGTGTTTATAGTTGTAGCGGCTCTTCTTGGTGTTCTTGGCAGCTTCCTCCTCCTCGAATGGCGTTAGTAAGTGTCGAAAAATTTTGTAGCCAGCATCACCCAAAAGATGCATACCAGCGGGGATCGACACATTATTTCGCAGCCCTGATTGATTCCACAACGCTTGGTCGTTCATTGAGCCGGCGAAGATGCAGTAGGAGCGGAACATGGTCCGATGGTCGACCACTGCCTGCTTGTTCACTGCTGGAAAATTTTTCCGGCAATACCAGCCTTCGTGTTCGGCGGGGCGTCAGATACGAATGAGAGAGCCATCAATCGCACCGACTACATCAGGAAAGCCAGCGATACTCTCGAATCCCGCTCGAACACGCTCAATTTCTTCACGAGTCGAGGGCATTCGAATTCGTTGCTTTGCCATTCCCGACAAAACAGCCAAGACTTGATTGATGTACACTGTAGTGCTGGTTTTTGACATCCCCATGATCGAAGCCGCACTAGAGAGATTTCGCACCTGTCCGAATCCGATTCCGGTTCTAGGAATCCATGGATGGATTTCTTTCAGATTAGGATTACACAGTTTGGCGTTTCGCACTAGTCCTATTCCGAATCAGAAACTCAAAGTAGTCAGTGCACAAATTGTAAGGACGTACGATGGAGACTGGCGGTGCGTTGGCGCTGCTCGCATCACCTACGCTATCCATGGTAGTTGTAGTCATGGTCGCGGAGCTAGAAGGAGAAGAGATTGAACGGCCGCTGATTCCAGACGTTCGCTTCGACGTTACGAGACTGGCAAATGCAGACGCGCTGGTTGACTTTCGATTTACAGGCCCTGAAATTGTCCGCATTGCTCATGCACTCAGGATTCCAGCTTGCATTATAACAGACGCGCGCGATCGTGTCAACGGCTACGAAGGCCTTGCCATGCTTCTCAAGCGCTTGGCGTTTTCGTACCGACTATCCGACCTTCGAAGGCAATTTGGGCGCTCGGAAGGCGTTTGCTGTCGCGTTACGCTCTGCGTTGGTACGTAGCTGAAGTGCTCAACATAGGTAGCGAGTATGTTCTAACGTATTACTAGCTTCTGCAATTATGAGTAGATGGGGTGACCTCCTTTATTTCAGCGACGCCATGTTTGTACAGCGGCTCCCGCAGTACAAACGTGCCGTTACGGCTGCGTCGGGGTCCATGGTTGACGACATCGCCTTATTTATCGATGGAACCAAGCACTTCATCTGCCACCCCAGTCCCTGCCCGAACGCACCCCGTGGAGAAAACTTACAAACAGTTGTGTACAGCGGTCATAAGCGGTGTCATTGTCTGTCTTACCAAGGTGTTATAGCTCCTGATGGAATCTCCGTATCGTTTTGGGGACCTGTGGAAGGTCACCGCCATGACACGACCCTGCTGCGCCAGAGTGGTTTACAAGACTATGTGCAGACCCACCCAATGCTACGGGACCTAGAGCTCACAATTTATGGAGATCCTGCCTACAGTGTGTCCATCCTGATATCCGTCCCATATCAAGGAGCTTCTCTCAGCGCGGATAAGAAGGCGTGCAACGCTCTTTTAAGTTCGCTTCGCGTTTCAGGCGAACTGGGGTTTAATCACGTGAAGCGCTACTTCACTCACCTCGAGTCAGCGAAAGCACATAAGTTGCGTCTTTCTCCTGTTGCAGTGACAGTCAAGTGCGCTGTGCTCTTCGCGAACATCCACACCTGTGTAAACGGAGGCAATCAAGTTAATCTCATGTCTCAGCTGAGTCCTCCTTTGCTAGAAGAGTATCTTAGTTAAAACAGTGAGTGGTAAGCTGTATCATGCATTAAACGAAATGTGCAAATGTCTTTCTCTCTCTACCTAAGCATGGCTGCTTTTCTCTTCGGCATTGTGTTCTTCTTCCGAAGTGCCTGTCGATTTTGGTTGACTCATCATCGCGATCATCAAACTAATCCGCCGACGCTCGGCCTACATTTGCGCCTGCCCGAATTTAGATTCCTGGTTGCGCTGGGCACGGCGCTCTTCGTACTCTTCTTCACGCTCTCGCTTGCGCACCTCTAGCATCTCTTCGTGCTGCTGCCGACGCAGCACTATGTCTTCGCGAAGGATATCCTGTCTGCCTTGAGCTTGCTCTACTTG
This sequence comes from Phytophthora pistaciae, assembly GCA_024679115.1. NCBI lineage: Eukaryota > Oomycota > Peronosporomycetes > Peronosporales > Peronosporaceae > Phytophthora > Phytophthora pistaciae. The sequence continues at coordinate 4,083 of JAIKVE010001106.1, forward strand.
TGACTCAATCAGGGGGACAAGGGAGGCAAGAATAGCGTTTCTCGCTTTGGTCGGCGTTTCCTTGGTATTTGACACCGACGTTGTATCCGCAATTGCCGAATCAACTTCCTGCTCGAGATTCTGCTCGTTATCTGCAGTGCGTTTGGCATCTGCCAAACGCTGCTCCCGTAGACGCTGCATTTCAGAGTCACGAACAACTTCCCCAGCACACTCTTTCGCGTCTTCATCCTCCATCGACTGTGTCTTAGTAGCATTCTTCTTTTTTTCCCCACTCATCAAAGTCACTCATTATATCATCCATCAGTCCACGAAGTTCTGTGTATTCTTCGTCAACTCCAGACGCCCTAGCCGACTCTTGCTCTTGGATCCTGTGTCTCGCCAAAAGCGTGTTGAACTGAGTCTGACATGACTTGTTCGTCACGTGTTCCATTTTGAACGTTGAGATGCTATTCAGTCTGTCTGCGATGCCCTGCCAAGCCTTCATCATCTTGTTGACATTGCGATAGAGAAGGACCCAATTGACCTCCTTAATGAGCATCAGGTCTTCGTCAGGGCCGAAACGCTTTCTCGTTTTGAGTGAACGCCATGCTTCGGAAGGCGCGCCCGGGATGCTGCTTATATCGCCTTCCGCCACCTGCCCTGCTCTCTCCATATCCAGCAATATCTACTGTCCAGCCACTGTGTGACCAGAGGTAGATGCAGCAAGAGCGAACGAGTGAGCGGTCACGCGACTGTTATTCGTATCAGCTTCGTTGCCTCCTGTGCCCGTTGGATTCGTTTTAGGCCCGCGCTCACTCTAATATTTACAGCAGAAATAATAATTAAGCAAGCGGTTAGTACACGGTAAGTGACTTCGTCAATTATGCGTGTTGTTGCAGCTACCATCATTTATTGGCCACTAGTACACTTGGGTATCGGGACTCTCAGCAACGACCGCCGTCGCCTCGGCGGTGCTCCCCGCGAAAACGTCAATACGTTTTCGGCAACGGCGTACGAGAAGGCGATGAAGAGCAAGAGGACGAAGTGGTTTCACAAGAAAATACGGTGCGACAAGCGCACTTCCCTTGGTGTAGCTGCTCTGGTCCGGTAGCACTGGGGAGGGAGAGTGCACCATAATGCTAAACACGACATCACCAAGCGTGTAGCTGTGACGATGGTGTATCTTTCTATGGGTGGGACAATCGACATTAGAGAGATTTCGCAAGTGTCCGAATCCGAATCCAGTTCACTGGCTGAAGCTTCGCTGGGATCAAGTACTGAACTCAGTGTATTATATAGACTTTACTACACTTGTGACCCAACAGTGTTAATTGTACTCGGGGTACCGTCATCGCGCCCTTCGCTGTGCTGCGGGGCTCGACGGGAACCTACTCAGGTCGACCGCGGAACGCACGACATTAGAGAGATTTCACAAAGTGTCCGAATCCGAATTCAGTTCACTTGCGGACACACAAAAAAATCTTCAGACCCGTTTTTGAAAAACGGATTCGGAATTCGAGTAAGGAATGCCGGAACTGGAGCCCCGGTTCCGGACTGTATTTCGGGAACGGACGTGATGTACAGCACACGAAACTGCCCATTCAGCAACACAACGGTTGGCATACGCGGTGGTTTCCTCACGCGCTGACGAGGCCCTTAAGACTGTACAAGGCCCTCTCCCCTACAGAGCTCATCGAGACCGTCACACTCCAGAGGTCGTCACGACGCGGAGGCCTTTGCCGCTCAAGCTTCGCAGGAAGAAGGAGCTGAGGCATGACCGTTGGTGTGGTTAAGGGTTTACATAGCGCGATGAGGATTAACTTGTGCTGTGTGTGTATCTAGCATTGGGTTGAAGGCAAAAATCTCCACGAGGTGCGCATGCTACAGTGAGCCACTGGCATTTGATTTCTATTAAGAGTGTTGTCGTGTTTGTAATCGTGTAGACGACAGGATCACCAGCGTGCTGGCGCAATGGGTTAAATTCCTACGTGCAAACCGAGGGACGAGCCGTTCAGCTTCGAGCACTTCGGCTCTCGCCGCGAGCAGGTATTGCGATCGCTATTTGCGCATCATATTCATAGCGACGTCTAACCTCTGTTGCAAATATGTATTATTCTGGTTCGATGCATAGGCTCTTGCGAGGCATAACTAAACTATTTGGTAAGCCAGAGCGTCACGTATACCGTATTACCAGAACAGACGGGAAACTTACACGAGTCTACTGTTTATTCTTTGGTTCGTTAATGATGTAGGTTTGACAAACGCTTGCCCACGGGCGATTGCAGCACAGATGCACTGCAATATGCAGTAGACGGCAATCTGAGCCTTGTTCATCTGAATTAACTTGTCGTATTGCGCGGCACCGAGTTGCTGGGTCGCCAGTCGAGTTGATGCAGCTCTTTGATCACAACACTTCCTCAATCGAGTGAATACGAAAAAAGTGTAGTGCTTCGATTCTCTCCAAATTTGGCAGACGCAAAATTGGCATAGACAGCAAAACTCGTTCCCACTTCAGAACGGCTCACGGAGGCGTTCTGGGAACTCCATACAGAACGGGTAAGTTCTGAAAGTCGTTCTGAGTGACGCACATAATTTTAGCAAAATGGAAAGTGGAATTCGTTCGGAACGAATTTCAGAACTTTTACTTAGACCAGGGCCTAAGAAACGGTCGGATATGGAGGTATGCTACGGGTTTGTTCAATTGAGGTGATTACTGTTATCTAACTATTTGACTACTTATGTATGTTTACAGGAAGTTGCGAATGTGTTTTCGCACTCTATCCTGCGTACCGTAGAGGAGGATAGGATTCTGGCCCACGTCAATGGTCCCGACAAGTATGCGTCAGTGTACAACATGGACCAAACGGCTGTCTATGTGGACATGAATGGACGCACCACGGTTGACTTTGTGGGCGCTCGAACGGTCGACGTCGTGCAAGGTAAGGATGTCATTTTCAGTATGTTATGATGCCGTGCTAACATTTTGAGCGTACCTGTAGGAGGCGCGATAATTGGCTTCCGAGTGCCGTGTTCCTCGCTGCGTCGGCCACGGGTGAGAAGCTGCCTCCGCTTGTTGTTTTTCAGGTGTGCCCGGCGGACCTGTATCACAAGAGGTGTTCAACCCTGCTTTTGGAGCGGCGTCCGTCGAGCATACCGTAGAGAAGAACGCGTACTGCGACGCCACGGTCGTGCTGGGCTGGATCGAATGGGTACATGTTTTGATATGCTACGTGTATTGACATTTACTAATTTGACTTGGTTTCACTATAGATTTGGAAGCCGTCAGTCGACGGATGCAAACTACTGATTCTGGACAGTTTAACCCACCGGCGACCGTTATCCCGATTTTGCAGGGATAAGAAAAACCTCGGGGAAAAGTGCCGTTTCAAGCCATACAGGTGGTTAGGGTAACTGCGACTCTTCAAGGTCCCGCCGACAGCGTTTTGGCCAATGCGATCTGTTTGCGGATTTCTCACCTTGAAAGGTAGATGGGCATGGGTGCCGGGCTTCCGCGCCACCATTGGCCACCGCACAAGCATTTACACCCGCAGATTGCCAGGTGCCCGCGAAGGATTAGCGCTTCTCTACTATGGTAAAATTCTGAGTTGATAGGATGCACCGCTCACTAATGTTAACTTTCTTTTACCTTGTACCATTGCCTTCTATAGATGCCTTCACACGCTCGAGGTACGCTGGTCGAGGAGCTACGAGTACGGCTCTACCAGTGCCACTGCGAAGACCGAGTTGTTCCGATCGAGGCCTGGACGCTCCTGTTCGTGGAGGAGCCCGACCGCTACTTCGGCAATGTACGTGAGGCGTCAGAGCTACTGGAGCTTTAGCAGAAGGGAGGCTGACGCTGAGAGATGTTGTGGGCTCGGTAGGTGTGCGAGCTGAACACCATCTTCAACCCCCGCAAGGTAAGGCGGAGTCTTGGCAGCTTTGGCGTTCATATCTAGGGGCTCATGCTGGTGGTGTTGTTGTCGACAGGCGTATAACATTCTGGACGAGCTGTTCACCGGCTCTCCCGGCAGGAGTTGAGCAAGGAGGCGATCTTGCGCATCTGCGCCCACCTAAGCTACGTGCCCCCACCGCTGGTGAAACCATGCGGGTGCTGACACTTCACCCTAACGCGAGTCGACTCCACAGCGAATGTCCAAGCGCGATGCCGAAGGCACGACGGTGGAAACGAGCGGCAGGGGGGACGCCAAGAGCACGACAGGGACAGCGGGGTGTGGCAAGACTCCAAGAACGACAGATACAACGGCGGCTTGAAGCATGGAGTCTTCATGGTCGGCTGGGGTCTGGTTACGGAGCCCACGATGCGGTACGTCGACTCGAGTAAGCTCGTCCGCTACGAACACTTCATCTTGTATTGGGTTCTCTAGACCTCGTATGACAGCTCATGGGGCGACAGCGGCTTCATTACGCTGTCAAACTCAACTGTAGGTCGAAGTTGATTAGAGTTGTCATTGATTTTCATGCAATTAATACATAGTTGTTGGTTTGACCCTCGGCGGCAATGTTAGAGTAGTGATCGTAGTTACTGCATCGACCATCTTGGTTCAGCTGCGTACAGGTGTAAATCCCGAAGGGAGCTGCTGTAAGTCATCGGAACCTGAATTGTTTTCAGTAACTTCCACCGCTTGCAAAACGAATTTCGGCACGTATTACGATGCCGCGGACACACTCGTGTTGTCAGCGCCACCAGACGTAGATGAGGTAGCTTCATGCACAAAGCACGCATTGCCAAAACCACATCTTCTTCGAACACAGTGTCGTGGCAAAATAAAACGGTGGCGGAGCTGATAAGGGAGCTGGGTTGAGCCAACTTCGAGTCTGGATCAGCACTGATAACAGTATCGCTGCCTTCAGCAATATTGCGGATGTCTGCGGTGACGACGCTGATCTTGAGCAAGTGAGGAAAGCGCGATGCCCTAGGCGCAATCAGCTCCATACCTCTAGCGGCAAGGTCACGTTGGATCTCAATACCAACCACACGAAGTGCTTGCGTTGCAGAGCGATTTGAGCGAGAACATTTCCCACACCGGATCCAGCATCCAGAAACACGTCATTCATTTGAATATTCGCTTCTTCGATCAGCATGGACACCCCAGCCATTGTAATCTCCCCGGTGTTTAGCTGACGTTCACTCGCGCGCACATCACGCCTGGTGAGTAGGCAGAATAGTCCTTCAGTGGCGTTGTAGGTTTCTTGCGGTGACAGGGTCGCAATGGTATGTGGTGAAGGCGAACACCGTAGAGGAGACGCGGCCTTGGCTTCCAATACAGTCCAGCTCGGTCTGGTGGCGGGCGGAAATAGCGTGGGGGGAAACTCAGCACGTTATTGCCATATCGTCTCTTGAGCGTCTTGATTCGCTGTTGCAGTTTGGTTGCGCTCCATGTTGACGGCCTCGTGTCTTTCTCCACTGACACCCAGTCGATTCGTCTTCCCGCTTGCTCGTACACCGCCGCGAGCTGAACGAGTTGGCGATCCTCTTCATCTGAGAAGTCGTTCGCTTCGGATACTGTCTATACAAACTCAAGTAAAACGACCCTTTGGGGGTTCATACTGAAACTGAGTTTATTTTTTTTGGATTTGTAAGTCTACGTTGGGTCGCTGTCGACCGAGTCAATGTAGACTCGTTCAGAGTCGACGTTGACTTCGCTATTACTGAAACTAGTACGTTTGAGTCAATGTCCACTTGGTTTAACCCTTTCGCGAGTATCCTTGAAAAACTATAGTATACAACGCATTGATATTTCCTTCTAAAAGGGCACTCTAGGCGTCCTTTTACAGAGTTACGGAGTCTTTTCGGTGTGTCTCATGGGACATGCCAGATACGGTGATTTGCAGGATACATAGTATGGATGCGTATGACTTAGAGTTTGTATAGACAATGATTACATGATGACTACTCTGCGTACCGATTATGATTTTTTTTTAAAAGATGGTTGATTACTAGCTTGAAACTTCTGCAAAAGGGCACAGGAAGCGCCCTTTAAGAGGGGGGTACACTCTACCGTCTTTTGTAAAACCATCTAAAGGGCGCTTTCTGTATCCTTTTACCGCGAAAGGGTTAAGTCCATGTTGACTTCGCGATCAATAAAACAAGCGTATTCGAGTCAAAGTTGACTCGCTGTAAGTCATCGGTGACTTGGAATGTGTATTCATTCATCGTTACGCAGCGGCACACACAAGTCCAACAGACTAAGGATTAATGGTTTTCTCCAACACACGCAATGCTTCCATAATCTTCGCGCATACATACGCGTATCTGCCGTGGTCCATCGAGTGAATGACGGTACCTGTCTTGTCGTGGACCAACTCATTTCTTTGCTCCCAGAACAGGATCACAAGCGCCTTGAACTCTTCAGCGTCCGCCGTCTTCGATCCAAACGCCTCCTTCATTTTGCCCAGAATGAAGTCGCGCTTCTTCTGCATTGTGCTCGTGTTACCTACATTTTGTTCAATCCAGAGACAATGGAAGTCAATACAATGTCAAACCACACTGAAGCAGAAACTCAAGCGGCTTACCATCTCGGATGACGGCGTTCCATTCTGTGAACTCTTCGATAGCTTTCTCGGTCACCGCGCTATGCTTGAACATACTCAAGTACAGCTCTAGCCTCGTGGTGGTGTCTTGCAATCCGCTGTTCTCCGTTTTCACCGCCTCTAGCGCAGCCTTCATCGATTCCAACTGCGTTCTCACTCCATCCCGTTCTGCTTGCATCGCCGCCCTCTCTTCCTCGATCCGGTTGCGGTTGGCTTCGAGCTCTTTAAACGCAGCTGGGCACCCGTTGTTCTTGAACTGCTCTTCCAGGAGTCGGGTCTGGCGCTTCATTTCATACAACATCTTCGCCTGCCTCAGCGGTATTCGGCCTTCTTGTTGCTGTTCTCGACTCGGCTTCTCTCGTTTCTTTTTATCCGCGTCCAACTGCTCCCGCTCCCGTTGCAGGCGATGCGTTACGTTCTGGAGACGCCGGCCCTCCTCTTTGAGCTTGGCCTCATGAGGTTGCAGCTCCTTGTCTTTGACTTGTAGTTCTTCCTCCTTCTTCTCCATATTCTTCTCTCGCGTAGCCACCTCCTTCTCCCGGTCCTCCAGTTTTTTCTTGCACTCGTCCACCTATCTCGTGAGGTCGTTCATGTCTTCGTGCACATCCTGGAGTTTCTTAGCATGGCTAGCCTGCACCTTAAGTAGATTGTCTGCGTGCGTGGTGACGGATTGCTTCGACAAATTCAACTCAGTTTCCACATGGGCAAGTTTGTTCCGCAAGCCACTTGAAATCGCCTTCTCCTCGGCTAGTTGTAAAATCGAATTCCGCAACTCCTTCGTCAACGCGATAGTTATGTCGTTGTCTGGGAGATCAAAATTCCTGAGTTCGGTCAGCTCGTTTTCAGCGGCTGCTAACTGCTCCTCTAATTTCCTTGAGCGCGCTTGCTCCTCCTCTAGCTGTTCTCCGAACTGCCTCAGAGCTTGCGATATAGAGTGTTCAAAATTCGCATACTCCCCTCGCAAAGGGTGGGATTGCAGGCTCCGAGCTGGGGCACCTTCCACCTGCACGGCCACGGGTGTCTGCGCTTGGACGGAGATTGGAGGCCCTGGAGCTTGGTCTGACGCTAGCGATGCTTGGTTTCTGGCTGCGGTAAGCTGCTGAGCCGCCTGGATGTCGCATTGCTCGATCGCCCGGTGCTCGGCTCCGCCACGTTGCGATAGCTTCGACGAACCCGATCCAGCGGTCAGCGCGCGTGCGTCTGCTTTCAGGGCTTGGTCCGCTAAGTAAACCTCGTAGAACTCTTTCAGCAGCGCAGGCTCGTGACGCTGGAGCTCTTCTGGGTTGTTTTTGAATGCCTTGAATTTAGTCAACTTGCTCAAAGCCTCGTAGTCCAAGTCGTTGCCGCTGTTCCTAGCAGCTGTGTATTTATCCGCCCACACACGCTTCTGGTAGTCTGCCATCTTGTAGTAATCATCCGCCTTGCGCCGTGGGCCTTGCCGGTGCTCGCCCTTTTCGTCTGCGATCTTCTTTTGTAGAGCCAAGCACGTGGACCGGAGCGCGTGCTTGGGTACCAGGGGAATCGTCTCAGTCGTCGCCTCGTCCTCCGATGCACCCGCGGCGCCCAACTCGCGCGTCGTCCCGTTGGATCCTTCGCCAGTCTTCTTGACAGTCTTCTTCTGCTTACGGGGGCTTGGCGAAGTGTCTAGCCCCTCCCCCTTCTTCCGCTTCTGCTTGGCATTGCTGGTGGCAGGCGTGGTCTTGGCAGCCTTTGCTGACTTGTCAGTGGGCGCGCTCGTCCGCTTTGTCGCTGGCTTGTCCGTCGCCTTTGCAGCTTTCTTGCTCCTCGTCATGGGCGCCTGGCGAGCAGCACCGCCAGTAGTTCCCTCGCTCTCTGCAGCCTGAGATCGCTTCGCTTTGCTGCAGTCAAGGTTCTTTGAGAAAGTGAAACCGCAAATTCTGCTTTGAAAGAAATTGATGTGGACCAATTCAATTTGAAATCAAGAGGACTGTAAGTCAACGTTGGCTTTGTACAAGTCGTTGTTGTGCTGGCTTCAGTAACAAGTGTCTTAAGCCAGCGTAGACACTTTCCAAGTCGTAGTCGACTTTGTGACTCAATGAGAGATGTACGAGTAGATGCACATGGCTGTCTTTACGAAAGATGCAGAAGTGGTGAGATAAGCGCCAACACAAGAGTGGATACGTCAAATTAGAGATTTACTGAAGCTACCAGTCACCTCTTCGGCATTGCCGGAGCACCTTAGCGATCACGCATAAACTCTTCCAGCGTGATGATGTAGACGCGCGGCATATTGACGGTGGTCAGCTCGTTATCGATGTGCAGCTCATTGTCGGTGTCCACCTCGTTGTCGGGGCGCGGCTCCACCGGTGCGTTGTGTTTCCAGATGTTGAAGTATTCCACGAAAGTGTGACCAGGGATAGCGTGGCCAGCACGATTAGCTCGTTCCAAGAGCTGCGTTGCTTCCGCTATGCCAGGGGGGCATTCGAACGCAGCAACCGCAAGCTTGTCCGAGGGAATGTGGAGATCCTGATAGCGCTCAAAATCACCCATTCGAAGGTTGCAGTTGTCGACGATAACGTTATCCGCTCCACTGTCGAGGCTCCGCCACAGGAGTTCTCTGCATTGTTCGTAGCAGCTTTGATGCGCCTCCCCAAGCCGACTTGCATCGAACACATAGGCTCCTCCGCGCTGGAAGAAGTGGTCCGCTGAGCAAATCGATGAGCGGAAATCAACCGTTGCTGCATAACGAGCGACCTCTTGAGCAAACGTTGTCTTGCCACTGCCCGGGAGGCCTCTCATGATCACGAAGAGCCGAGGCGGGTACTGCATATACGCACGGCAGTCCTCCCAATACGCCCGGTAGTCGTCAACGACTTGTCGGGCTTTGAACTCCATTTTTCACACGTCGGATGTCGTCGCACCTCCAAGATTCCGCTGCTTCTGATGTTGACCACACCATATCACCGACCATGTGTGGACCACACATAACATAAGTCAACATTGACCTGGGTAGTCAACATCGACATCTTGGTCGGACCAGTTGCGCTCCTGGACGATCTCAGCGGCGTGGGCCACCGTCGGGCAGCATTCCGGTGAGCCCGGCCACAGC
>JAIKVE010001107.1:0-13680 GCA_024679115.1 Phytophthora pistaciae
GACACGAGCATTAGTACAACAAGCGATAAGTAGATAGATTTTCCCCGAGTCGTTACTTGCCTGGCGGTGGGAACTCGTGTATCTCTTCAAGCGCCTCCTCCCTGAGCGCGCGCGCAGCGCGAAGGGGGCTCGGACGTGCAGCTTGGGCCGCTGCAGCATCTCTAGGCGCTACCGGTGGGCGTCGAGAGCGCGTTCCATGCTTGTAGGACCGATGGGGCGCGCACTCTAGGCGCTACCGGTGGGCGTCGAGAGCGCGTTCCATGCTTGTAGGACCGATGGGGCGCGCTCGCGGTGGGGGGGAATTTAATGCGTGTGGCTCGGCGCAGTTTTACGAATGAGTGGTTGGAAGACAGAAGTATACCTCGTATACAAAGTACGGATGGAAGCCAGAAGCGTGGTTAGGTTATTAGAGCGGACAATTCAAAATATGACTCCAGTAGACGGGTGCACCAACCACTCTCTTTCTCCATTCACCCAATATAACCAAAACGCAATCATTGCACTTCATTTCGCCATAATTTGGGTTCCTTGTCATTCTACTTTGGGTTTTTGCAAGTCACTGACGTGGACCACAAAGAGAGTCACAGCGCGGGAAGTGCAGCAAGTCTCAAGTCACTCTCTTACCTGCTGCAGTCTGTCACTCTCCTGTGCTCGCTCCCCTCCTCCTCCAGCTCCTACGCCGACGCCAATGCAGATGATGGGCCTGGGGGCCGACGACATGCTGGACGAGTGGGAGTGGCCCGCCAACTGCAAGGCGCAGCGCGAGATGGAGAACCACCTGCGCTGCCAGATCTGCGGCGACTTCTTCCACGGGCCCGTGCTGCTGCCCTGCTCGCACACCTTCTGCTCCGCGTGCGTGCGCCGCTTCATGCAGAGCAAAGGCACCAACGCCTGCTGTCCGCAGTGTAAGCAGCCCTGCGCCTCGAGGGACCTGGTGCCCAACCGCGCGCTGGAGCAGGTGGCGCTGCTGTTCGAGAAGTCCAAGCCGGAGCTGCTCAAGCGGCTGCAGGGCGGCGCGTCGGCCCCGAGCTCCGCCAACTCGACGCCCAACACGGAGAGCGGCGGCAAGACCAGGAGCAAGACCAAGCAGGACAAGCCCGAGCGCTTGCCGCTCGTGTCCTACAGCGTCATGAGGGACAAGGAGGTGCGCAAGCTGCTGGACTCCATCAACGTCCGCGTGCCTACGAAGAACCGGGACGAGATCATTCAGATTCACAAAGAGGTGGGGACAGCAGTGCTGTTGGACGGGTCTGTGTTGTATGTTAGATAGTTCGATCTCGTTGCTCATTTTCCATTCTGGCTGGGTCGATTGTTCGTTTTTTTTGGCTTGATTTGTTGTTGCTACTGTGTTTGTACTGTAGTACGTGCTGCTGTCGAACGCTCAAGCAGACTCGGTCAACCCGAAGAGCACGAGTCAGCTACGTGACGAGGTGGTGCGCAACCATTACGCCAGAATTCAGCAGAAGGCCAAGGTGGACGCGTTCAAGCGCTCTCACAGTGGAGGAGAGAATGCAGGAAGCGGGAACGCGGCGTCTCCGGCGTCGGGCGTGTCGGTGCAGATGCGCGCCAATTTTGAAAAACTTAGACAAGACATTGCCGACCGGAAGGCGGGGAAGAAGCCGCCGACGCCTGCGACCGACACGTCGTCAGCAAACACTCCTGCGAAGTCACAGGCCAATGCTGCAGAGGGAGACGCGGCTTCAATCGGGGTGTGGCGCCATTTCTGCGCGCTGGATACGAGCATCAAGCAGGAGTTCTACGTGAACTCATTGACACATGAGATTCGAGTGGAGTTGCCGTCGCCGCTGGTGCAGGAGCAGTCACCAGCGAATCGTTATGACGATTTGGGGGGCGTTGCCCGTGCTGTGGCTGAGAGAGAATCAGCGGTGAGGGGTCGCAGCGGCGCAGTCAAGACACCGACCAAGGCGAAGGCAAAGGCCAAACGGGCGATTGCCCCGGCGTTTGCTTCACCTGACGCAACGTCCGAGTTCCAGAGTGCTACTGAAGAAATTGTCGTGTCAGACAACGAGGAGGAGGACGCGGAGGACGAGCAGGAGCTGGTGGGTGAAGGCAGGAAGCGAGAGAGTCTCGGCAAACACGCTCGGAGTAACGATGACAGCGACTCGACAGCGGGCGAGTCGATGACTGCAAGTGCCAGCGCTGAAGATGACTCGGCCGAGACGGCTAGCGAGTGGCAGTGCTCCAGGTGTACATTAATCAACGAGTCGACATGTCAGCAGTGCGAGGCGTGCGGCTTCGAGCCGGCCCCTGCGAAGAAGCGGCTGCGCAAGAAGATGCATTTCCAAAGCAAAATATCTTTGTCATAGACCTCAGTTTGATCTTTTTGTCTCGCTTTCGTAATAATGCGAGTGCCCATTTTACCTTCAGTCTCAATTGCCGGTAAGCTACGTGTGTATATCTATGAAAGCAGCGCCTTGAACTCCTCGTACTCGATCTCTCCGCTTCCGTCGGTGTCTAATTCGTCCAGCATCCGGTCGATGTCGATAGGTAGGCCAAAGTCCTTCTTGATAAGTTGCACCAGCATTTTACGCTCCACGTGGCCTGTCTTGTCAGCGTTGCCTCCGCAAGCTACGAATGCGTCGATGAAGTCGGATTCATCGTCGAACTGCGCAGCGCGCAGCTTCTGAGCCTCGATCACTTGCAGGAACTCGGCGAACTCGATTTCTCCGCTGTGGTCGTTGTCAACCTCTGCGATCATTTGGAACAACTCCTCGTCTGTCGGCTTCTGCCCCATGGCCTCCAGCACCTTCGACAGCTCGTACTTGTCGATAGTGCCGCTGCCGTCTTTATCAAAGTGCACGAAGGACTCGCGGCACGCGTCGATTTCTTCTTGCGTCAGGATCATAGCGGTAGCTTTAGATAAGCTTCAGAAGAAGAAGATTTAGCAATAAAGACGGCGTCGCTTCAATCCAGCAACTTCTATAATACAAAAATAAGAAGAACCAAGGTCAAGAGGAAAGTTGAAAGTTGAAAAATAGCAGTCACTTGGGATGATCACGATAATGCTAAACATCACTACCTAGCGCCACATACGTCGTGGCGCAGTACACTGCATCTCCATGCTGCCTTCAGTTCCCTTCACTTGTCGATGCTAAATCCTTGTCGTCTCTTCAATTTTCGTGTGCGTTGATGATGATCCAGTTCCTGTCCTTAGATCTTGATCATCAAAATCTCGCGCACGTACAGCGTCTGTTTTAACAAACACATGGTAGTCAAAAGTGAGTCAGCATGAATACACACAGAGAATCTCGGTGAAGCGGTCACATCGACGTACCCAAAGGCGCTCACGCTTCTCCTGCGTGGGCAGCAGACGGACGAGCTGGGGCACGAGCTCCTTCATCTGGGTGTGCGAGCAAATAGAGAGCAGGTAGCTGAAGTACGCGTCCAGGGACATGGCGTCCTGGCCGAAGAGACGGCAGTTGTCCTTGAACACCTGCAGGTTGGCGTACGGGCACTTGGTCTGCACGAAGTTCATCACCTCCGAGTACACCTGCTTCATCTCCGCGCCCTTGACCGACGGCGGGAGGGGCGGCACGGGCTGCTGCGGGGCCTTGGGGGCGGAAGGCTGCACGAACGAGTTGTACATGGCTTGTGCCTGCGGAGGCGCGGTGTACGCCGTGTTGGGCGCTGGTGCCGGGTACGACTTGTACTTCAACGACGGGTTCGTCGGGTGCGAGTGCGTCGACTCGGTCGGTTGCGGAGGGGCCACGCCGCTCTTCCGCTGCTCGAACTGCGCGTACAGCTCCCGCTCGGACTTGTACGAGCTGTATCGGCGTAGCCGCGGGTCATTAGGGTCCGGCTGCACCGTCGTCGGTGCCGGCACCGACGACGACGAGGACGATATCCGCTGCTCGCGGTTTGAATTCGAGTTGGAGAACGACGAGGTGCGAGAGCCCGAGAATGACGCGCGGGCAGCAGCAGCGTGGTCCGCCGCATCGGGCGTGCCGTTGCTGTTGCGGTAGCTGTTGCTCGTGCTGGTGCGGCCCGATCCGAACGAGTTCGCGCTGGGTTCGACGCCGAGTCCCTGCTGGCAACAGGCACGGCGAATGGAGTCAAACAGCACGTCGCAGGAGCCCGGGGGCGGGGCCACCTGTCCGCTCAGAATCTCGCTGGGGGTAACCTTCCGGCCGTAGAACTGACTGTTCATCTCTCCGCGGACCATGAACGTTGAGCCATGGAGGCCAACGCCAGCGAACGCGCCCTTGGCGTGGCTGTACGTGTAGTTGCCACTGATGCCGCCTCCGCCGGCGTTGACGCTGGCACCAGCCGAGCGACCAACGGGACCCACAGCCAGGTCCAAACCAGCACCCACCGAGATCTGCGTACCCTTCTTAAAGGTCTTGACGGCGTTGGGGGAGCCCAAAACGATGAGGAAGTCGATAATTTCACCCCCGATTTCTGCTCCGAAGCCCATGCCCGCTGTTCCGATTCCTGACGGCCTACGTATGCGTATACAAGCAGCACACACGTAAGAATCCCCCTCAAAGCCTCCTTTAGCAAGCCGCTAAATGCAAAATGAGCTACTTACGGAGACCACGAGCCGTCCTCGAGGCGCGCCACGACCACGCCCGTGCCCATTTTACCGGTCCAGATCATGCCAGCCTTAACGACCGTGAGGAAGGCCAAGCCCGCGGCGTTCTGGATCATCTCGGCGGGGATAGCGGAGTCGGCGTCCACCGTGGAGCTAAAGCATGAGTCCAGGATGGCGGCGGCCTTGACAATCTCCTTGTCCATGGACGAGTGGTAGGGCATGTGGAGCGGCATGGCGGCGGAAGGGGGTCAGCAAGCTAGCTCGAAGAAGGCGGCGGTGGGGGGAACGCAAGCTAGAAGCCCGAACGAAGACGGTTGCGTTAGCGGAGCTCTTGAGCGATTCTGGTTTTCTCGCTCTTTGCCTAGTCGGACAGCGATATGATGAGCGTGAGAACTGTGCACTTGGGGTTTGTATGGGTCGTGTGGTGTGTCTCACACGAGGGACTTGTATTCGGAGTGCACCCATCAGGGAATATCAGTGTGGTTGAAAATTAACAAATTGTAAATTTAGTCTGTGAAGTCAACATTTTTTAACAGTAAACTGAAAAAGTTTAATTTTTTTGAGAGGATGTCTAGAAATAAAATGCTTCGCCGAAGAATCAGCAACCATAGATATTTTGTCACCACTGCGGCCGTCATTTGGTTTGTTTGTTAGTCGGAGAAATCGCTACAGACTGAAGCGTTGAGGCGTTATCATGGGTAATGATCCATGTAAAGTGTAGTTATCAATCAGCTCTCTGCTCAGTGTTCAACACTGTTGCTATTTTCAGGACTTTGGGTAACGCTCATCTGAACATAATTCCTGTAAATTCATCTGAATCACTTTTTCCCTTAAGTAGATTTCTCGACAGTCCGAACATTTTAAATTAAACAAAATTACGAAGACTGTTTCTGTTTTAAATGCTTAACAATCGCTTCGAAATACAGCCTGCAGCTTTCTAGAACCTCCCGGTAAGTTGGGTCATTACCACTTTTGTGATAAAAATTGTTGGGTAGCAATATTAGACACATATATAAATCAAAGAAATTGAAAAAAAATGTTCACGACAAGCTTATCTTGCTGCACTTGGTGGAAGCCGAGATATTGGTGGTGAACAACTTCGCTGGATGTCATCGATTATTTGAACCTTATTTTACCACTTGACAAACATAAAGTTACTGAAGGGTTGTAGTGTTGTTGTATAGTAGACATGTCGTTCACGCTAGGTTTGAATGTCGGTACATCGCAATTTTCCCACACCTGACGTATTACATTATATTCGTAGAGCTGTAAATCACTCACTAACTTCTACCTAAATCAGCGAGGCAAAGAGCTCTCGTGGGCACGTAACAAGTGAACCATACTTTGCGTTGGTCCTGCGAGTCCCTAAGCGCGTGTATAAGTTAGATATAAGCTAGCTTCAAGTACTTAACAGCATAATTTGCAGCCTAAATCTTGAATTGCAACTGACTTACCGGCAAGGCTACAGTTGACTCCTGAGCCCTTTGTTAAAACTTTGTTTAATTAAAACAACGTTGTAATGAACGTTGAAAAATGGATGACCAGAAAAACATTTAAGCAAACAGGACATCGCTATGGTGAAAATCGTCGAAGATGTCCATTCCAGCTAAGCGTCATAAGAGGCGTAGACAAAATAGAAAAGGGAATATAAAAAACTAAGTTGTAAGCCTGGAGTTAAAAGGTCAAATACAAATCTTGTTCAAATACAAAATATAACCACGTTTCCTGAGCTTGCGAACCGCCGGAGGATGCAGTGCACCACGATGCAGGCTAATGCTACCTCGCGCATGATATATAGGTGGGTAAATATACTGTGTCCCACACAGTATATATTTGCTTCATCATCATCCTACATATAAGTTGACCGCTACCTCGCGGAAAAGTATTAATACCATAAAAATACTAAAATAAAATCACAAACGCACATAAATTGAGATTCGGGCGGGCGGTAGAACAATACGTCTTCGTCGTAGCTAAGCTTGTTTTATACTGCGTCGGAGTAGCTAGCAGATCCTGTGAGACGAAAACAGGTAATCTATAACAATACTGAAGTCTAAAGAGCTTTGTTGTAAGAACGTACTTAAGTAACTAGTTGGACAACATCCATGTCAAATCCAAGTGTATAAATACGTTTCGTGTGCTGTACCGCTCAATTAACGCTGCCTCTTTTATCTTCTTGATTGCTCACTAGGTCACCATGTGTTCATCGACGGACACGATCACCTTGACGCCATTTTCCCGAGCAAATATCAGCGCGTCCATGTTGGTACCGTAAAGTGCCACAACGCACGCGAACTTTGTACTCTCGATCGTCCAGATCAAAACCTTGAGCGTATTACGTTTCCAGCGTGGTTTTTCCTCGACTCCACCGAAGGGCTTCCACCGTCACAGAACGCGTACAGCGAAGCCGTAGCAGTCGTCATCCTAGTCATCCCCCTCTCCTTCTGTGTTATCTTCTTTCTCGTCGTCTTCAACGTCGCTGTCTTTATCGCCAAAAAGGTGTGGCCACCGCGAGATCTTCGTGTAGTCGTCTGTGACTTGTTACACCACGTCGCGCTCTAGGTTGAAGTAATTTGCGGCGCCGTCGGTGTCGTAGTGCAGTTGCCCGTCGAACTCGCTCCGCCTCTGGTTGGCAGGGTCGTCCAGTCACTCCATCCGCTCGAATTCGAGCAGGAACGCCGACTGCCACTCGTCCAAGATGCGAGGGCGCTTGCCGGGACTCATGTCCACAGCGATGGGTCGCTCCGGGACCATGGGTCCAACGAGGGGGATTCGCTTGTGGTCGAAGAGAGGCTCACGGTATTCATGAGTCAGCTCCATCCCGTGGCCTTCCCCGACGTCCGCGGCATACGCTGCAGCAACGGATTCCGCCGTGTCGGACATTCTGGTGATGCGGTTGCCGAGTGCAAGTGCGGTTGCGGAGTGCGGCTGCCGAGTGCGGAACAGAGTCAATGTTACCTTGAAGTCATGTTGAAGTTGCGTGTGCGGAACAGAGTGAATGTCACGTTGCAGTTCAGATATCCACCTCGATAGTGACTTAGTAACTTCGTGACTCAGTGACTCGCAAATGTCGCGAGTCGGCCCTGGTTCAACCTCGGAGGTGTACACGCCGGGGCTGTTGATAAGAAGGACGCCTGCGCGGGGGTCCGAAGAGACCGAAGTGGAATGGAGTAGTATATGAGACTGTAATTAACGGATTTCACCGAATACAAGCCCTTCACAAAATAGTAGCTCCGTCACGATTTCGCATTTGGATCAGATAATAGAAGCCCGGTACATATTACAAGCCCCCTCGACACAACATTTTAATGATATTACATGTGTATTATTTTCTACGTTATATAAGTAGAAAAAATATGTTAGGCGGCAGAGTAACGCGTAGTGGTTGCATTGATGAAAAGACTATCGAATACGAATCGTGGGCAATTACTCGTTTAGCACTTAAGACTCAAAATTTAAGCTATATATCGCTCGCGTAGTACAATATGAAATGAATGTAATGCTATTTTGTAGCCTTAAGTGAAATACGCATTGGTGGATATTTCGTCATGATGCGTCGGTGCACTTTAAACTGATGATGACGCTCTCCAGGCTGTGTGTGTAGGCATTTGCGTGAATTTTGCTGGAGGAAATTCCAAGCTTAAATATTGATAGTAGACGGCGGTCCTTGTTCATTACCGTTCAACCGCGGACTACCAAATCGGAGCCATTAATAATGATGAACCGTACAGGCTTAAAACGTGTGCACAGACAACTGCAACATATAAATATAATGCGTTATTCTAGAACAATATAATAGATACAAGAAAAATTAACGTTCCATTTTCCACATTCGTCACGTCCGACTATTAGAAACCCTGCACAATTTAGAAGCCCCCCCTCCCAAATTATTTGGGAGGAGGGCTTCTAAATTGTGAGACGGTGGCTGACACAATGATACTTATCCACCTTTTAGAGTTATCGAGATAATCGCGTTCAAAGTTGACCCATCAATTTTCGGACATAACCGGACATCAAAATTTTAAAAGTGAAAATCACTCGTGTAATGTATAAAAACTCTTTCAGTTCGATTACCTTTAACTCAAGCGCTCCGAAAATGTACAAAAAGCCAAAATTGATGAAAAATTGAGTTCACACGCCCCGAATAATATCAGGGATTTTGGGGGTCCGAAAATGGAGATATTTTTTTCGGGCCGGCATCACTTGTCGAGTTCTCAATATTTGTAAGCCGTTAATTGCTTAAAAGAAGCGCAAGACATAGCTCTATCGATTTATGTGGTTAAATTGCGATTCGTACTTAGGTTGATTAGTAACCGGGTGTTTACCTCAGTCTCGTATTTAATACGATAGCTTTTTGGAGACAAAATTGAATAGTGACCCGGGTACTATTCGGTGAAATCCGTTAAATGTGAAAGGGTTCCTTTCTTGTTTGATAGGCAGAGTGGATTCTTGACAGTGAAATGCAAAAGGAGGCGGCAGAACCACCCCTCGTAAAGTTGACACTCCCTCTGAAAAATGTGGCGTTAGCGCGTCAGAACTGTGCACTTGATGTTTGTATGGGTCGTGTGGCTCACACGAGGGATCGGAGTGCACCTATCAGTTCATCGGAATGTCAGTGTTATGAGGGGAATTAACTTATTTCGATTGAGTGACTGGTCGGACTGAAAAAAAAATGATTTTTCGAGACGCGGGCATGCCCCGCCTGCATGCCAGGAAGATCGCCATTGTCACACATGCGTGGACAAGCGCCATTGCGGTTATGGCCGCCGTCGATCGATCACTTCGCACCTGCTGCTGCACCGCTAAGCCGCACCATTGCGGTTATGGCCGCCGTCGATCGATCACTTCGCACCTGCTGCTGCACCGCTAAGCCGCTGTGTAAGCGAAGCTGGGTCTGCGGCATGGCGTGCCGCTCAGGATGGGCAGCAAGGCTGTCGCGATCCAGCAGCGCACAGACATGTTCGACGGACCTCTTGCTCAGTACATGTATTGCCGCGCCGATGACGTGGACGCTCGCACTCCACTCCGCTCGGCATTGGCAACGATGTGTTTGCCGCCATATTTGATGAACTTGAAAGTCCTGCTTGCAACTCGAGCTCTTCACTGCTGTCTGCGCTGTCTGCTGTGTGCATCTTCGATCCCTGCAGTAGCAATGACCGCCTTCCTTGACATTGACCTCGCTGCAGAACAACCACCTGCCTACCTGCCATCATCAACGCAGACGGAAGAAACTCTGTAGGTTATGGGGGTCCTCCCTTGCGGGGAGGGGATTTATTTGCTATTACATGGGGGGAAGAACGCCGCGACGCCGACGCCCCAAGGCGACCTCAGCCACCTCGACACATCAACGCTGCGGCGGATACTAACGCCGGAACAACGGCTACGCCGCCACCGGAGACCAGAGAGGGCGAACGCGCTTACAGCACGTTCACGCAGTTCAGGTTGTGGTACGCCTCGTGCAGGCGGGCGATCATCGACTCCTCCGACTTGCGCACCCACACACGCGGGTCGTAGTACTTCTTGTTCGGGGCGTCCGCGCCCTCGGGGTTGCCGATCTGGCCCTGCAGGTAGCCCTTCTTGTCCTCGTAGAACTTGCGCAGGCCGTTCCAGTACGCCCACTGCGTGTCCGTGTCGATGTTCATCTTGACCACACCGTTGCCCACGGCCGTCTGGATCTCCTGCGCCGTCGAGCCCGAGCCGCCGTGGAACACGAAAAACACCGGCTTCTCAGCAGCCAGACCCTTCTCCTTGGCCACGAACTTCTGGAAGTCGCCCAGGATCTCCGGGTGGAGCTTCACGTTGCCCGGCTTGTACACGCCGTGCACGTTGCCGAACGCAGCGGCGATCGTGAAGTACGGCGACACGGCGCCCAGCTCGTTGTACGCCAGCAGAATGTCCTCCGGCTGCGAGTACAGCGACGCGTTGTCCACCTCGCTGTTGTCCACGCCGTCCTCCTCGCCGCCGGTGATGCCCAGCTCCACCTCCAGGATCAGGTTCATCTTGGCCATGCGCTCGAAGTACTTCTTGCTGATGGCCACGTTCTCCTCCATCGGCTCCTCCGACAGGTCCAGCATGTGCGAGCTCCACAGAGGCACACCGTGCTCCGCGAAGTACTTCTCGTCCGCCTCCAGCATGCCGTCGAACCACGGCAGCAGCTTCTTGGCGCAGTGGTCCGAGTGGAGGATCACGGGCACGCCGTAGTGCTTGGCCATGGCGCGCACGTGGTACGCGGCCGCGATGGCGCCCAGGATCGAGCCGTTCTGGTTCTTGTTGTCGATGCCCTTGCCGGCGTAGAAGGCGGCGCCGCCGTTCGACGTCTGGATGATGATCGGCGACTTGATGTCGCGGGCGGCCTGCAGCGCCGCGTTGGCCGTCGACGACGACGTCACGTTCACGGCCGGGATGGCGAAGTTGTGCTCCTGCGCGTACTTGTACACCTTCACCACGTCCTCGCCGTTGAGGACGCCGGGCTGCACGATGTCGAGGAGACCCATCTTGAGTTGGTTGGGGGGGGTGGTTGGGTTAGGGCTTGGGGGGTTCGAAGCAAGATCCGAAATGAGCTCCTCGACTCGGAGCGGGGGCAACGAGCTTTGGCTGCTTGGTGCGGCTCGCGGGGGCATAGATAGGGATCCAGGCCGAAACCCGTTTTGATTAGACCCACCCGTTGATGACTTTTGTGTGCAATCAAAACGGAGGGGGAAACGCCTCGGTATGCATGAGAAAGGGCGGTACTACCTCGCTACGGTCTCCAATGAGGAGGTAGATCACTTCAACTTGGTATCTGGTGTCGATACGGGCTCTGAGTCATGGAACAAGCACTTCCGCTTGCCATTGTAAATGTTGGAGTAGAGACAATGGAAGTCACTATGTTATGTGCTGCTGCGACGTGCCTACGCGAGGGGTTAACGGTAAAACCAGCGTTTGCCAGACACTGGAGTTGGCTGGAACTACATGTACGCGATGGAGACGTGCAGAAAGTATCACTTTAAGCTGCGCAAACTGCAGGAGAGTTGCGAACTGAAAGGAGAAGCAACCATGCCGGGGATATACAGCAATATGAGGGAAAGAGTTTGATCGATGCGTCGGTTGGATAGAAGCAGAGAGAAAGCAGAACAGCGAGAAGGGTCGCGGAGGGCGGCAACTGCGCACTAGAGTTCAATCACAGTAAAATGAGACAGTAACACAATATACACCATATTGTTATTATTGCTGGACACTGGAGTTGGTGTCACGATCCGTTGGGTTATACGGCCTGGGATTATTACTTTCGAGTATATATCGCTGACTTCTGAGTAACGAGTATCAATACTCAATACTCGTATTGTACTCGGAGCTGTCGAGATGCGTCATTTAAGCTCGCGTGCTGTATCAATTGCAACTACTGACTCCACTCTAAAGGCTTTGCTTGTTCCGATAGCATTCACGGACGTGAATAATGAGCTACAGACACTTTCGCTTATACATATATTGTGCTCTCCTCCTGTTCCGTCTAGGGTGGCGATGCCAGACGCGGCACCTTTCCAAGGTCACAAAGTATGCTTTTGTGCGATTACTCGGAAACCATTGAAGTGTACTTACATGTTAGGATTAGGTACAGTACCACCCACGGCCAGGTAACTTGGGGCAGCGAAGTGAGCTCGTATCATGTTTTATATACCGAAGCGAACGCTTCACTTGTGGCAAACAACATCGTTGCGCAGGACCTGTTTATTGCGTCACGCAGGCAACCTGTTTACTGCAGACTACACCTAATGGCGGCTGAAGTGATCATGTCCTTTGCAGTTCGCGCGTAAATACGTAGTCGGAGCGGCAAGCGAACAACTATAGCTGTAGGGCCTTGCGAACTTGTAGCAAGTGTAGGCTGGGAAGGGAAGATACATGTAAAACACCTTTGCTAGCTCTTGTAGTTTTCAAACGGGGTATCACCTGTCGAAGCCTCTACAAACGCACCACTTTAAAATCTCGAAACGTGTCGTGTGTCATGGCTAAGCCATGCGATGGGAGAGCCCGTTAGACGAGAATTCGGTGCCGCAGGTAACTATTGCTTAGTACGCTAGATTGAGGCGCTATATATCGCTCAATCAATCGTCGAGACGCCGAGCAATGACCGATACTATTCATGAAGGCGGACTCGTTTGGGGAACTTTCGGTGTCTACCTTTCACACTTGACGAATACATGCATATCGAACGCACCCGCTGCGTGACATCGCTGGCAAACTGCGGTCTATGCGTTTCGCCATACAATCAAGTCAAGTCCACCCTCGCGCAATCTTGCCGCGTTAGGCGCAATGACGTCCAAGACGCTAGGACGAAGATATTATGTCTACGTCGAGCACTTCTTCGAATTCTGCGCTACTTACCACCGCCTTCACTATTCCTCAGTAAGGAATCCTGGAGCGTCTGCAACTCTACCGTTGTCGGGCCAGCAAGGCACCAGCGACCGATTAACACACTTAGCATATTTTTACCTCGAGTTAATACATCAAACTGCCAACATGCACAGCGTTTTGGTCCGGCGAAAGTGGACTACCGGATCTTGAATTGTACAACGCTCTGTAGATAAACGCCTCCAAGCAGGAAAAGTCCGGGCCTCAGCCTCCAGCGTTTTTGAACCTTGTTCTGAAGTGCAGGCCGCTGCCGTGGCCGTATACAAGCTGCGAGCTGCGCCAGCACCACCAGAAAGCTCCATGTAGCGTCCGAAATTGACGCTCGTACTTGTGACACAGCTCCGACTTCAGAGCACCACGGAGTCTTCAGAGCTTTCTTGGTGATGGACCCTTTCAAACCACGCTCATGCTTACTCCCCTCCCCGTCTTGTGTTTTATCTCACGTCGAAATGGCAGTCCGCCACGATGAACTTTACCCTACCTCGGCGTGAGGTGCCCTGTGCACCAGATCGCCTCAGCGGGCGGCGGGTCGTGAGGCAAAACCCGTTCGAGGGAGCTGACAAGGCTTTGTCACACGAACCCATTCGGGTTGAAGAAAAATGCGCACATAGTGAAACCAAGTGTAACGCGATTGACGCGAATCAAACCCGCGCGTTTTTCTGTAAAAGTAGCGGGCGCGATCCGCCTGGTGTCCCGGGCTCTCGCCGCTTGCATGGAGCGCGGGCCGCCGGCGGCGAGCG
>JAIKVE010001108.1:0-13676 GCA_024679115.1 Phytophthora pistaciae
TTTTTTTTTTTATCAAAATTAAAAAATTTATCATTTTTAAATAAAAATATTAATTTTTTTAATTCTCAAACAGCTTTAATTAATTTTTTTGAAATAACATTTCCAAAATCTTTTAATTTAAATAATAATGCAAAATTATATTATTTATTTAATACAAATTTACAAAATAAATTAAAAATAGAAAAAGATACTTTCCTTATTTATCAAGGACATCATTTTACTCAAGATGCACAAAAATCAAATTTAATTTTACCTGGATTAACTTTTTTAGAAAAAAAAGGAATGTATATTAATTTAGAAGGTTTTATTCAAAAAAATGAACAAATTTTAAATTTAAATACTGAACAAAGAAAAGATTCAATTATTTATAGAAATATTTATAAATTTGTATTAAATAAAAATCAATCAAAATTAGATTTTTTTTTTAAAATTAAAGATATTTTACCATATTTATTAAAAAAAAAAATCAAAATTATTAATAATTTTAATTTTAATAAAAAATATTTAAGAATTAATATTAATTTCTTGGATTCATTAATTAAAAATAATTATTATACAAATATATTAGAACAATATTCAAAAATATTAATTAATTCTAATAAAATTATAAAAAATAACTCAAAATCATTATGATATACACAATTTTAAAATTCTTAATTTTAGTATTACCTTTATTAATTGCTGTGGCTTATTTTACTTTAGTTGAACGTAAAGTATTAGCTTCTATTCAGAGAAGAAGAGGACCTAATGTTGTAGGTACTTTTGGATTATTACAACCATTAGCTGATGGTCTTAAATTATTTGTAAAAGAAACTGTTTTACCTAGTAATGCTGATATAATTTTATTTATATTTGCACCAATCTTAGCTTTTTTTTTAAGTTTATTAAGTTGGACTGTAATACCTTTAGGATTTGGTATGTTTTTTACTGAATTAAATATAGGTATTTTATATTTATTAGCAATTTCATCATTAGGTGTTTACGGTATTATTATTGGTGGTTGGTCAAGTAATTCTAAATATTCATTTTTAGGTGCATTAAGATCAACTGCACAAATGATTTCTTATGAATTAACAATTGGATTTTCAATTCTTTGCGCCATGGCGACTGCTGGACGTGGAGAGAGTTCAAGAGTGACGAGGAGGATGGAGGTTGTCGTTGTGGCTGTGGACTTCCCTCTTTTTCCTATTTTTTTAATTTTTTTTATATCATGTTTAGCTGAAACAAATCGACATCCTTTTGATTTACCTGAAGCTGAAGCTGAATTAGTTTCTGGATATAATGTTGAATATTCTGCAATGGGTTTTGCATTATTTTTTTTAGGTGAATACTCTAATATGTTATTAATGAGTAGTTTAACAACTATTTTATTTTTAGGTGGCTGGTTAGCACCGTTTCCATTTAGTATTAAATTTATTAATTTCTTACCAGGATCTTTTTGGTTTAGTATTAAAGTATGTTTTTTTGTTGTTTTATTTATAGTTGCTAGAGCTATTTTACCTAGATATCGTTATGATCAATTAATGCGTTTAGGTTGGAAAGTATTAGATCCTTTCACATTAAGTTGGTTTTTATATACTGCAAGTATTTTAATAAGTTTTAATTGGTTAATTTAATTATTATGAGTATATTAAATCATTTTATTTTTACTTTTTTTTTATTTTGTATGAGTAGTTTAACAACTATTTTATTTTTAGGTGGCTGGTTAGCACCGTTTCCATTTAGTATTAAATTTATTAATTTCTTACCAGGATCTTTTTGGTTTAGTATTAAAGTATGTTTTTTTGTTGTTTTATTTATAGTTGCTAGAGCTATTTTACCTAGATATCGTTATGATCAATTAATGCGTTTAGGTTGGAAAGTATTTTTACCTTTCACATTAAGTTGGTTTTTATATACTGCAAGTATTTTAATAAGTTTTAATTGGTTAATTTAATTATTATGAGTATATTAAATCATTTTATTTTTACTTTTTTTTTATTTTGTCTAGGATTATTCGGTATAATCTTAAATAGACAACTTTTAATTAGAATGGAATTAGCACAACCTGGAAATCAAATTTTAATGGGAAATCATCAATTACTTATTTTACCATTAATATCGGTTATTATATTATCTTTTTCGAAAAATGAAAAAATTATTAAAATATTTAGTATTTTTATGTCTTTCTTCATTTTTTTAATGTCATTACCTTTATGGATTTTATTTGATAAATCAACTTCTAATTTTCAATATTTATTTAAGATAGAATGGATTAGTCAATTTATTTGTGCTAAATATTGTAATGGAGCTGAATCTGTAATAAATATTGACTAAATTTTTGTAATAATTTCATAAATTAAAATTATATCTATAGATATTTTGAAAAATGAAAGAATCTAACTCTAGTACGAGAGGACCGAGAAGGGTAAATAAAAAGTGACAGTGTACCTTTTGCATAATGGGCCAGCAAGATCAAAATATGGAACTAAAATACGAAGAGCGGCGACAGCAGGCGAGGGCGGCATCAGGGCGACCCTGCGCGTAGCTGGCTCTGCTTCTAGCATGGCCTGCAGTGGCACACCGGGGTCTAGCGGCTCCTCGCTCGTCGCAACAAGCTCAGGGAGCTGGCTTAGCAGAGCCGAGCAGGGCGCGGCCTGCATGACGAGAGCTACCGCGAGCGAGTGAAGCGGGCATGTCATGCAGTCTTCCTTGGCAGGTATGAGCGTTAACCCTTGTTGCTCAGTCGTTTTAACGCGGAGGAGCCGCAGGTAGAAGACACCGTCCGCTGACACTGACACATGTTGCTTGCGTAGGTAGCCTAGGACGGACGAGCGGCCGAAGCAGTGCCACATGAGGCAGGCTAGCGCAGCATCTTGGTAGTCCGAGTTGACACGTGCTGTACTGTAGACATAGCGAATTAAAGAATCTAAGTCCTCTTTTAGTACATGGCGGTGCTTTGTTAACGAGCCCTCCTTTCTCACGTTTTAAGCAGTGCTTATCTAGAGTTTTCCCTTGTTTTAACAAGTTCATCTCCGTGGGTAAGCGCAGGTGTGGAAACTCATCAAATAGCCACAGCTTGACGTTTCTATAGTACGATGTAGCTGTGTTACGAGCTAGCTTACCTTTCTTACCGTCATTAGTAGCGAGATAATAGCCGAAGCGGTCCATTGTGGCAGCCAAGTGTTTGCCCGAGGGGTATGTATGCATGCTTGCACGAAACAATTCCATGCTCACACCCTCGACCTCTAACATTCTCTCCAACGCGTTGATCGCCGTCGTTCGCGCCTTTTGGGTGTTTGTAGGCACAAACACAGAGAGGCTTAAGCTGACCGCGAGGACACTTTCGTTATGCAATATTGACACTGGTGGCTGTCCACCGGTGTCTCGCTACCTAGAATAAGTTATGCCTACAGTAGGAATTCGCCTAGTTGTCTGAATCGCCAAAATATTTTGAAAATATTTGTTGTACTGGGTTTCAGTATGATTATATACATATTCAGCCTAGGATTACGACAAATATATGTAGGGAAGTGTCGGAAAGGATTTTCCTACCCCTAATTGATTTTTTGGCTGGAATTACTCAAAGTAAGAATATGATAGGCTGCTATTTCTATAGAGGCGACCATGAAACAATCTTGGCCTCTTATCTGTCGGAAAAACCACTATATTCATCCTAATACCTACCCAGTAAAACGATGGGTAAATCCAATTCATCCATTTGTTAAAAGAATTACCGCATATTTTGATCGTTATTGTCAATGTATCCATCGCATTCATCAAAATACGTTTATCACAACACGATCATGTTCGGAAACAGCTGGGTCAAGTCGTGGTATGGGTCGAACAATTCCGTGGTATTCAGCTGGTCGGCCTCGCCGTCCTAGAGCAGCTTCAAAGGGAGAGGACTCGAATATGTTTTTTTTTTTTGCATTTCCGCATCAGTGTCCTTGACACCTTTTCATTGAATAATTTCGGTACTTTTTTTGTTTATTGTGCAAGAGGGCCCCTGCACCAAAAAGGCTAGCGCCGCGTTCGACCACGCCCTAAAGACGGCTGGTTTTGGTTTCGTTAAAAAACGTATTACTGGAAATAAACCGAAAAAAGAAATTGCCAGATTTGCGTGTAACGAATAAGTATATCTATACGATCCAACTGTTGTGGCAAATATTTCGTCCACGTAGCTTCTGAATACAAACGTCTAGTGCGGATTGCAAATTGCAATTTGCAATATGTCTGGCAAAGTGAGACCGATACACTAGCTTCCATGGTTCGTGGCACCTTTGGACAGATTAAATAGTTTTTTCTATGTTTTATGTCCCACCCACGTGCTCCGGGAATGAATTATAACTAGCAAATACTTCGGCCAGCGTTCTTTGTTCCCACTATGATGCATGTGCATCTACTGTGTAAACAATATACTCAAACTTTCTGCACTACTGATTCCTCGGTTACTTTGGTCGCACAGACTTTCTAACGCCGCCGTACTCGGTCCTCGTGTAGCCATATCAGGCAATGCAGTGCATATACACTAACTGGGGCATGTTGGCGGCATGCTTGTGTGGTGGTGGTAGGGGGGCAGTAATGCTGCTGCTAGACACATTCATGTCGCAGCTCTCGGGCTCGCTTTCACGCCGCACCAGGTCTACGAGCGCGTTCTCGTCAAATCCGAACCTCCGTGCGACGAAATCTACATCATCCACGCGTGTCAGCCAATGCAATCGCAGCATATCGCCGCAAATGAAGCACAGAGAACTTACTCAAAACACTGGTACGCTTGCGCTCAGCGAGCGAGCCGCCCAGGCATGTGGGGAGCATTTTGCCTACCCGGGCACGACTACCCTAGAAATGGCTACCCTAAGCCTCCTATTTCGAATAGTTAAACGGCGCGAATCGTTTTCGCAGTGAGAGCACCATCTGCAGCTTGAACACCGAGACCTAATGAACTCCAGTAAATACCCATAACGTACCGAAATGAGGTGCCTGATGATGACACCATAATTGAGCGAGCTAGGGCATCGCCGCATGTAAGGGACCAGGGCCAGCGTGTTGCCGAGCAGCAATGCGTCTGTCGGGGGGGGGGGTAACCTCGTTCACATGTGAATCATTCATGATGTAATATTCCTGCTTCGAATGTGACTATGCCGTCATATTACAGGGATACGGCACAATGACCGTCCTGCTGCTGCTATGACCACTTGTCCAGACATGATAGCGAACGCCGCGCAAGTGAGCAGCGTCCAGGTCGCCCACGTGATGACAATGGTTGAGGTCGTCCGGATGCTCTGCCCTGACAAAGATCAGCTTCGTGAGCTGGAAGCCATCGCTGCTGGCGCTGGACCCGCCGACCAGGGTTCCATATGAGAGCGCCGAAGAACGCTTGCGCATGGGCTTGCGTTCGTGCGAATGAGCATGATGCAGCACCTGTTCAACACGGCGAAAGGCGTTAGCAGCGAAGCCGCAATCGCCGCTGGCTGTGGTCTCAAGCACTTCAACACGACCCTATTGAGAAGGGGTTAAGAAACCATCGCACTCCCCTCCATAGTTACTTTATAAGGCAATCGTTTTCTGCAAAATTTCAGGGCGTTGTTTACAGACAGCATATTTGCCAATGCCGAGATGGAGACACACAGATTGCTCTTGAACTTTATTGATGGCGGCTAGACTAACATTTTATGAGCTAATCATTAATTCTCATTAATGCGTATTAAGCGAAAGATTGCTGCTAGTTGTTTCAATCTGCACTTCATTGCACATCACATGTTTCCCCTTTTTATGTAACATTTTGTATTTTTCTGTATGTAGCATCCAGACACTTCTGCGCAGTCAGACAGCAACAAACAAACAAAAGTCGTTGGGGGCCACATAGAAGAAACCGAAACTTTGCAGCACGCTGCTAGGCACAACGCGCCGTCGCGAAGAAGACTGTCTGCGTAGCCCAGCTTGCAAGCGTGAAGCAGCCGTGAAGAAGCCCGTCGAAAAAAACCAGCTCGCCGACGTAAAGAAGCATGCCATGGGGGGGCGCCAGATCTCCACGGGGTGGTATTGATGGCGTGGAAATGTTGGTACCGTGGAGGAGGCTATGATGTAAGACTCTTAGGGTCGCCGAGACGACGAATGTCCTGTAGCCATCACCCGCGAAGGCCGATACTGTGGAGAAGTCCGATGCAATTGAGACACATCAACGCCGACGTCGTGGAGGCGTCCCTCAGGGGACGGACGCTCTTAATGGAAGCGACGTGTGGCGCGGTGACTTTCACGGAGTTGTGAAGCCTGCATTCATGGCCAGCTCTCGATGTGTTGTCGCGCAAGGTGGGATGGATACCGCGAGCTTGAACACCTGCTCGCGGAGTTCTCGAATGGAGATGGAGTCTGGTCACTAAACAAGAATGAGTCCTGCGGAAGCGGAACCCCCTGAAAAAGGGTATTGCTTGGTCAAGTCGATTCAGTTCCAAGTAGCAGTACGGAAACCGTGCGATACTTCCCTGGTTATCGACCAGTATCCGGGGTGCTTTCCTGAATTTCCCGACATATTCCTGGGATTGCTACTCTCTGGAGCAGGCCTCTGGATAAGAGGTACCTCACAGATCCCAGACCCAAAAATCCCGAGATTATCAAGACTCTCGAGATGACCTAGAATCTCGCGGTGATCTGGTATCATCTTAAAATCCGAGGTTCACCCACCGGCGCGAATCTTCAAGCTTCGGTAAAAATCAGGACCAATACTCTGGTGAAAAGTCCAGCAGTCAACCAACGTCTAGGTGTCGCTGGGAAGGTCGTATTTGTATCTAGCCTTTAATCAAAACAGAGTTTTTGCCTTTACTTGCTTGCAGCTTCCTCTACCTTGATCTGTAGGCACGGTTGATGAACGCTGGGCCAAGCTATCCTGGCGTCCGGGGTTCCTTGATCTTGGGGCGTAAGTCGACCAAAGTATCCCGTTCCCGGTAGTGCGAAAGCGAAGACTAATTGATCAGTAAAAGATGAACACAACTCAGTTTAACTGTTAACCTTTGCACAAGCCATCCCTCTGGCTTATCATTCGCTACATTCCTGCGGTACAAACCGCGTGTGCTCTGGTCCCTTGGTCCCTGGTGGCGCCACAGACTCTCTGCAGGGCGTCTATGGATAAGTCGATAACCCTTGAACGCGATCAATCATCAACAGGGGCACCCTTCTGTAGATCGGTGTCACTCGTGGGGGATTACATTTAATCTTGGTTTGATCGCTTCAGACTTCTTAAAATTTCCCTGCTGCTTCACCACAGTATCACTTGATCCGTATATCCTCATCTTGTTATAGCGCGTTCACTCAGCGGAATGTAATCACTTTTAGCTCCCGCTGTTTCCGCATGCCACTTTCACCGTTCTTCCATCGCAGCGCACCATGTGGCGAAGCCTGTGTCGCCTTGTAGCTCGCAGAAATAATGATCTCGAGGCGTTGCAGCATCAATTGCTAATGACAGAATCTCGACACCGAACGTTCAGTCTGGGTCGGCGACGTGCCGGGGCTGGGAGGAAGACGATGAAGGCGACGGTTGATCGACAGTACTCGCAGCGACCGCTGAGTTAGGAATAGCCGTGTGTCCACGCAAGCAGCCATAGCCCGCTTTCGCTTTCTCGATTTTAAGCCAGCGTCAGCAATTTCATCAGCTTCATTACCCTGCCCAATTCACCCATGCATGGAACGAAAGTGGTCATCAATGCGTCTCGGTGTCAGTGTGGCCGGATCTGCGTAGACTGGGCGGCGTTATCGGTTCACGCTTACTGCATACGGCTCGGTGTCCTTCTTGATGTTGACGATAGGCAAGTCGGCTGCAAGATGTTGAATTATACCTTGAAATATTTTTTTGCGCCAAGTGCAGCTCCTGCTCGGATTCACACGTAGAACATTCATGGAAAACGCATCCTTCAGCCTCCACCACCGAATAGCAGTTGATTGGAGGTTTATCCTTAGCCCTATGCGTCGACGCTGTACCCAAGTAGCAGAAATATTGCGATGTCGGGATTCGAGGTTGGCTTTCGTCGGTCGAGTCTCTGGCACGATACGCATCTGAACAATACCAACCCATTCTGTAGTGTACCTACTTTGGCTCACTACTACGGCTTAACCCCTTGAACGCGGAGGGGTGACAAGGACGTGATAAGAAAACGCCTTATGCTGTTCTGAACAGCATAAGAAATACTATGTGATAAAGTAGGCTATACTTTATCGTAGTCAATATTTGTACTTTTTGCGCTCGGCTTGTAGCTAAGCTCCTCGGTAATAATCCCCGCAAAAATGAGGCGCACAGTGACACACGCCGTTAAACCAATCAGAACCCGTTTCCGTTTTCCCGATTTTTAGGAAATTCTGCGGCAAGAAGATCAGCTACCATGCATCACAGGTAGGTCACCTAATGCAAACTTGCTCAAGCCCTGCAAAAGGTAAAGGCAACAACTCTCAAGAGAAAACAGGCCATTTCCTTACGATCCAAACGTTGCTGTTCATATAATTTTAACACATGCGGGCTCTATTCAGTATTCTATGCATCAGCTCGTGAAAGCAAAGTCCTCTATCAACTATATGTGCGTAGCGTGAGAGCAACGTTGGCTTCTTTGAAGTATTATAGAGCTTGTAATCAATAGCAGACATCTCACAGCAATATATAAATGGTAATCGGTTCATCTTTAGCTTGTTTGTCAAATGAAGCCGCTCTAGCTGTGACACTGGCACAATACGAAAGGAACTTTCGCAATTTAGCATAAGCAACGCAGTATAACCCGACATTGGCAGCTCTCTGCGTACTTGCGAATAAATTCAGTGCATAGCTCAACTGCGTGAAAGGGCTGCAATGGGGAAGCTCTATTGTCTTACCAAGCGTAGTACGAGTGATTTTCTTCTAGGCCCAGTTCTCGGAGACGACCGGGGCCGTGGACAAGGTCCCGGTAGTAGCGCGACCCCTGGGTTAGCTGCACTCATCGCAGTTTGCTGCTCAGCGCTCGATTCTTACTGCGCCCAGTTTCAACGCGTGTGCTACTTCATGGTCCGTGTTGGAAAGGGCCAACGATAGTCTGCTACTTGGCCGCAAGCTGCTTGTCCTTTGGGTAGCCCGTGTCAGCATTGGCTCGGCATCCGACACGCTCCCTGTCAGCTTTAGCTCGTACGGGATATCCATGTCGGCATAACCTTCACTAAATTTTCGCATTATGTCAACACGTCCAAATACAATTATATACCTTCAGGTGCGTGTGTGAAGGGGGGGGGGGGGGGGGAGAGAAGACGAGAAGGTTTCAGCACCATCACCATTTGGGCATGGAGCTTTCCGTCATGCTGCGCAAACTACACAAAACAAAATGTTAGCAATAGTTCAGCACCTCATGATCCCTAGAAACCGTGCCGGGGTTAGACATTATGTTGGTTGATTACCTTGCTGCCTGTATCAAAGTCTCGGCAAGTCGGGAGACCGTGTTTTAGGCCAGCGGTGAGCTTCATACTGGGGTCTTTTGACACGCGATAGCCTATACAACAAGAAATAGCAGACAACCAGTTCACCACCCGTTCCCCCCAGCATGATTAGTAGACGCAAACAGTGTCGCGGCGAGCATGTACGCTTACGCAGAGTTTAAAGCCCGGCTGCTTCTCGGTTTGCGTGTGTAGACAGCATCCACAACTCGTTCCTCTTCTGCCTCTGTTGAGTAGTGGCACGCTAATAAAACGCATAATAAATCCTGGTAAGCAAGACAGGTAGCAGCAGACAGACACGAGAATTGCATGCCGGTCAATATTTTCCTCGTCTTCGCTCCGGAGATGCTTGGGACCTGCTCGGCGAAATTGAAGAATGACTGGCATTGGAAGCATGGCGGCAAAGGGGAACTTTTCCAAAAAATCAGTTCGCTGCCTATCGGTGGTATTTATCCCACTTTTTTTCTAGCCAATAGGAATGCCTATATGGACCAATCAAAATTGTTTAATATGTGGGAAGAGACGACGATCCGCTTTTGCGGATTTCGGGCTATAGTGAATTCAAGTTGATTTTATGCTGTTCTGGACAGTATAAGACTTTTTTTAACCCATCCGCGTTCAAGGGGTTAAACGTGTGCTCACGTGTATGAGGCAGCGTAGATTTCTTTTACTTGAATTTAGTATACTCAAGATCCACGAGTACACTTTAAGAAAGATAAAGACTCTAAATAGCAGGTTTTGGTAAAGATAAGAACTGATAGTCTATGAACTTCCTCCAAAATGTAATATTCTAGACTAGGAATCTGCCAACGGCTGGTTGGCAGGATCCCGCTAATATGCATGTCGCTTATCGGCTAAAAGATCCTGCTTTGAGCCAATAGGAATCATAAATGTGTATTTACCACTGGTTGTATGTAGCCATTGGCGTACCTTACACCAAAGCCGAGGAAGTGTTCAAATCTCTAACAGACATCGCGTCTGTTAGACTTACAAGTAGCTGTAGCCACTTGTGCGTGTAACCCCGTTACACATTCGGGTACTGCTGTTCAATCCCTTCAACATGATAGAAGCCTTCGAGCTCATGGGCTAAGAACGCTTTTCCTTGATAAGCACCTTCTGCTTCAGCATCTTTCTCCCGGCTCTCGGTCCAACACGACATCAGCATTTGGAGGGGAAACAAGGAAGGTCACCCACCGACCCCAACGCAACCCAGGCCAAAATCACATCTGGCCGGAGAGTGACAATCTAGACCACCCCAATGATAACCGCCACAACTACCCCGGTGCAGCGTGTAGAATCCCCGCGTTGCTGCCGCAAGTTCCCACTGTCCGCCAGACAGTCGAAGTCTTAACCCCAAGCGCGCCTTCCGAGATCACCCGAAGAGCGATCCAGCCTACCATCGGCTACACAAGGTGATATCGGAAGATCGGAGCATCCCCTCCGTTAGTCGGTAGTTCGGGCGCCGTCTGCAAGAGAATCTGCAAATCCCGCGGAGCCGCTTCGCCACAATACAAGGTGCATATCATAATAAACGACATCAAGCAGGAATACCGGATCAACTTCAACGAGACGTATGCGCCGGTCGTGAGATTTGAGTTAATCTTGACTGTTATATCTACTACGCCATTCAGCATGATTGTGATAGATATTCTTCAGTACGACGTGAAAACGGCGTTTCTGTATGGTGATCTTGATGAGGACATTTACGTGAAGCGGCCGGTGGGAGTTGAGGACGCGGACCCGACTTGCCGGTTGCTGAGTATTATGGGCTCGGCCAGGCACCCCACATTTGGAACCACATGTTGATTGCTCTTTTCGTTCGTTTGGGTTGTAGCGTCTCGACTCGGACTACGGGATGTACGTACGGGACTCTGAAACAGCTGAGCCGCTTATGATCCTGGCTGAGTATGTGGATATTTTGCTACTGCAGAGAATATGTGTATGTGGATAATTTGCTATTGCAGGGACCTACGACTCGATGTAAGCGCGAGGCTACGCTGCTACAAGAGCAGTTTGATTTGAGTGAGCTCGGGAACGGTTCGTTAGTTGCTTTGTGGTAAGATTGAACGTCCCCACATGCAAGTGATTTTCTTCCAGAAGCAGTACGTGATCAACGTGCTGCAGGGCTTCAAATTGGAGAACGCAGTGGACTCACCGACGCCATAAGCGACTGTGCCGTCCACGTCGGAGCCGCCTGAGCAGGATAAGAATGCCTACCACGACGACGTTGGGGTGTTACAGTATCTGGTCACAGCCAATAAATCTCTAAAACATGTTTATTTCGGCGAAGTCTTTGCAAAACATGCTGTCCACTTTAAAACATGTTTGAGTACACTGTTCCAACGTCCCAGTCGGTGCACAGCTACATGGCCTTTTTTTGTGAGCCTAGTAAATACATTGATAAATGCCACCAGCTTTGCGACTTACCGCCACATCAACCTAATGAGATTTCGATATACGTATACATTACACGTGAGTCCTACGTCCAATATATGCGGCCACTGAATGCACTGTAATAGTGAATTTCAAAATAGCGATTTTCCTAGAAATATTTTGCTAATGATTGGTCTGATACTTTTGACCGTCGCAGCGTCGTTGTTCAGGAGATCGCGACGTTGTTGTTTGGTTTTGCAATGACCTAAAGATTTGGTCTTGGCCTTCCAAGCTGGAGGCCATCACTGGCAACCGGTGCAACAGTTTCAAGCCTCTGCCCGTGGCCCGAGCAGCAGCTAGCAGCTCGCCAAGGTTCCGCCCGTCGACCCGGCATCTTGAGCGTCATGTTCGTGTGCGCGCGGCGCCTGGTCGTCTTCTAGGTGCTGCTCTGCGTCGGCTTCAAGCGGCGCCTTGATGTCGCTGTATGGATGGCTTTTGGCCGTCACCAAAAAAAAGCTTTGCAAAATATCAGACGAACAATGAGCC
This sequence comes from Phytophthora pistaciae, assembly GCA_024679115.1. NCBI lineage: Eukaryota > Oomycota > Peronosporomycetes > Peronosporales > Peronosporaceae > Phytophthora > Phytophthora pistaciae. The sequence continues at coordinate 12,340 of JAIKVE010001108.1, forward strand.
TCCGGAAGCTCATCCCTCGTAATTTAACCAATTATTTTAATTGGAGACGAAGTCCCCACTTACATTGATGCACTCACTTTTACTTGGCTTTTTGAAGGGTCCATACCCCCATTACTTACCTGATATCAGTTTAGAAAGAACAGTTAGGGCTGACATTCTGATTGAGTCGCCCAGGGCCATTTTTGACCGAAAAATCCTGTGTTTTCTGACATTTCCTGAATTGTGACATGGATAGGATTTGAGATTTCACTGCATAAAGATGTGGATTTTAGTGACCATATGTCATTAAATCGGAGGTACACGATTTAGAGGGCACTTTCCAAACAGAGAAATGCTAATTTGGCTTAGCAACTGGACGACGGGTGCAGCTTTAGCTAAAATGCTACATTTTATTGACTCAAATGATGTGACCAAACGCCTCGTCGCATAGGTTCGTACCCTGATTTAGAGCGGAGGGAACACGGTCAGCAAGCTTATATAGGGGAGCGTCCGACTCAGCCTCCTACGGTTTATTTAAGAGAATAAGATTAGACAGACGCTCGCTTCAAGTTCATGCCGACCCACTCGAGTGCAGTCAGCACTAGAAGCGGTAGTGAGCGGTTGCGAGGAGCGTAGCCGCAGCAAACCCGCGCGGGGTGCCCGCGAAGCAGGGCCGCACGGTATTTGCGTAGGCGGGCCCAGGGACGAGCATTCCAGCGAACGGACCCGTTGCCGCAACTGGGGCTTAGTTTTCTAGTGCGGTGGTCTGGGGGTGTGCAACCCCCTCCCCCCCCCAGTATGTAAAGCTTGCAATGCACTTCTTACATGCAATGGCGACTTCTTCACGCAAATCTATGATAATAGTGTTCCTAATTGAACTGTGATGTCGGAGCAGGTAGCTGCACTGATACCTTACTTCTGCACGTGATGGATTGGACCCAATGAATCAACGGCTTCATTAGATCCATTGGGAGAGTGGGGACGTCGTCCTGCAGTGGAATCTCCACTGCAGGGTGTCGGCCCCCTAAGCAACTCAATGGAGCAACGCGACTGAGATGCTCCACTACTAGTAATAATAATAATAAGTTTTTTTTAAACTATCGATACTCATCAGATGCCTTGGCAGTTTAATTGTATAAAATGATTGAATTTTGTGTGTCCTGTCCTGCAAAAGCATTTCGGCCAAAAAACAAAGATCGCACTTAGCAATGCACCCAAACCACACCAGGCCACACCACCGATGTAGGTTTTTGCGCGCGTCGGTTTTGGCGCCAATCGCAGCACTCAATCAAGCCACGATGCCCTCGACCGCAGCCGCCGCCAGCGGCAATGGCCCCGACCGCGACGAGGCCGCCACG
>JAIKVE010001109.1:0-13674 GCA_024679115.1 Phytophthora pistaciae
TGAAAACGAAGTACAAATAGTGAAGTTATTGTAGAATTCATGAAATGGCGATAGTACGGTGGAACAGAGAAGTAACATACACGGGCGCTACTAGCGAAGTGCATAGCGACTCCAAGCAACGGACACGCGAACAACACTAGCAATAGCGCGCCATGGCGACTCGCATTGCTGTCGCAGCATCCAGGGCGCTGGTCAGCCAAGACACAAAATTTGCGTGGGTGAAGAACGGATACCACTACAGTGGTGCACCGCGTTTTCGGCACCGGTATAAATCAATACCCCAAGATAGTAGATTGGGATTTGAATACATTACAAGTACCAGTGACCTATCATGTTTGATTTCCTTCTATATCCGATTTATGTACCCATTCCGAATACGCGGTGCACCACTGTATGGCCTTGGCCCCCGTGGTGGCAGCGCCGCCGAGAAGCGCGAGAATCCATCGGCGAGCGGATCACCTCGGTGGCCGCCCGCCACAGGATGCAGCGCAGTGTTCATGCTGCTGAACCGCTTTGGCGCGTTGTGTGGCCGGTCCCCTCGAGTCGATTCTGTCGACGACTGATTCCGCTCCGCTCTATGCGAGCGGTTGCGTGGCGTGGCCAGCACCAGCGTGGCGCCCTCAGCATGACGCTGATAGCCGAACCGGTGTCGGCGCTGCTTAGGACCGAGGGGATGCAAAGACACCTTGCGAGCGTCGCAGCTCTCGGTTGCTGTCGGCTTTGGATGGGCTCCGCGCCGAAATGGCGTCAATGGCGCTGTAGCCATAAGGCATTACATTGCGAGCGTCTCGCAATGGTTACCTACGCGAACAGCATATCCACCTTAGTGGCGAATCTGAAGTCGACACCATGCGGCGCCAATGGAACGGTACACTCTGAGTGCCATCCGGAGAACCAGCAGCGCGCTTGGGCTGCTGATGTTGAAGCATCTGCTGCAAGCGAAGCCATCGCGAAAGTGGACGATCGCACGCGCCTCGACATCGGACGACAGGCTTACGTCCATGCCTGTGTCAAAGGTGCAGGTTAACTTTACGACGGACGATTGATCCACCGCAGGAAGTTCGCGACGCAATAGTCAACGGCGTTATCGATGCATACGCCAAGCAGAGGTGAGGCTTCCTTCACAAGCTTTGTGTATTATCAGCAAACAATTAAATACCCGCAGGCAGGCACCTGGCCATAACGAATCTACCGACGCACCATCGGCTTTAGCGCCTGCCTTCGCGTGCGATTACTTCTCCTCCTCCTCCTTCTCCTCCTCCGTCTCCTTCCCAGCGCTTTTACTGCTGCAAATCGTCCTGGATGTCGCGCAGGATGTTGAGCAGCTCGGGCGCATCCGGTCGTGCGTCCGGGTTGGCGTCGAGGCAGCGGTCGGCGAGTGCCTTGACCTGCTCGGGGCAGTCCTTGCGGAAGGACGGCCGAAGCGCCATGCGAATGACCATCTGGATGATCTTCATGCCCTGGAGCACCTTGCCCGAGTCGTCGCGCTTGTCCGAGTAGGGCACGGCGCACGTGTCCATCTCCGACATGACGATGCCGAACGAGTAGATGTCGGCCTTCTCCGTGTACTTCTTGCCCATGAGCACCTCGGGCGCCGTCCAGTAGATGGTGCCGACACCGGCGGTCATGGTCTCCTCCACGGAGCGCTTGCGGCTGATACCGAAGTCGCTGAGCTTGGCCCGGTACTTGCTGTCCAGCAGGATGTTCTTGGACTTGAGGTCGCGGTGGATCACCTTGGGCGACAGCGAGTGCAGATACACGAGAGCCTCGGCGACGTCCTCGGCCAGGCACATCTTGTGGTCGGGCCAGTTGAGCTTGCCCTTGCGGCGCTCCAGGTAACCGTACAGGTCGCCCTTGGCCATGAACTCCGTCACTGCGCACAGGTCCTGCGTGTTGCTCCACGAGACGCCGATGAAGCCCACGATCTTGGGGTGCTTGAGCAGCGCCATGAGCTTGATCTCGGCGCCGAAGCACTCGATCTCCTTGACGTCGTGCTTCTTCTCGTCCAGGATCTTCTTGACCGCCACCTGCGTGTTCTCAAGCTGGGCCAGCCACACCTCTCCGAAGGCGCCCTTGGAGATGGCCCGCGTGAAATAGAGCGACTCGTACGGGATCCAGCTCTGCTCGAACTCGGGGTCCTCGTCCAGCTCGGCCATGACCTTCTCGGCCATCTCTTGCGTGCGGGCGATGACGGCCGGGTCCGTCTGTCGTCGGTGCACGCCCTCCACGCTGCTGGACGGCATGGCCACCTGGCTCTGCTGCAGCTCCAGCATGGAGAGGCCGGGGCCCTGGTGATGGTCCTCGTGCGGCTCCAGCATCGGCACCTCGGGCGGGGGCGGCGGCGGGAACGACTGCTGCAGGCCGTTGCTGCTCTCGTATTGCGAGTCGTAGCGAGGCTGGTACTGGTGCTGCGACTGCTGCTGCTGCCGGGTGTAGGTCGGGGCCCCGTTAGCCGGCCACTGGGGAGGGCGTTCTACCCGTTGCTGTTGGTGCTGGGAGTGCGACCTCTTCTTGTCCTTGCTGTGGTGGCTGCTGTACCCCGTCGAGTCCATGCGGCGCTCGAACACCGTGTTGCCGTGCGACGTGCCGCGGCTGATGGCCGTACGGGCCGTGGTCGAAGGGAGGCCGTAGCCCCCGTGGCCATCGCTGCGCTTGCGGCGGTTCTGGTTGCGCTTATACACGAAGAAGGCCACGATGCCGAAGAGCACGACGATCACGGCGATGACGATGTAGATGATGGTCGAGCCCGAGCTCGAGTTGGTCGACTCCGGGTCTGTCGCGGTGGCCAGCAGCGGCAGGGCGGCCACTGCAATGCGCGCCGCCATGTGCGTGGGCGCCAGCACCTTCATATTATTGCTATGTACTTAACGGATCCCTGTCGGGATAAGCGACAGTGAGGGCTCTGCCTGTGCGTCGACGCCTGCCGATTGAGGAGTGAGCGCACGGTGTGCAGAATCCACTGTATGGAGGTCCCGTGTCGCGTTTAGGGCAGTCGCCACTCAGCATGTTTGTATGCAAGCGCCCGCTCTTTTGGACAGGACTCGCTCGAGCAGTGCAGAGACTCGATGCACAGCATGGCGCTTTGTCGCCGCCAGCTGGGCGAACGGTAACGGGCTGCTGTGCCGCTCAAGGACGTCGTGCGTTGTGTGGAAGGCCCCACCGACAGCGCAGCGGAGCCCAACCGAAAGGAAAGAGGAAAGGAGGACGCAAAGTGTCGCTTTCGTTGTCGCACGCGGAGGACGCTTTGCCAAAGAGAATGCATTGGAACTTCCTGATACGATCACGATTCTAGAGTTGCTCCTGCACGTGGGGCACCGACGCGATCGAGCCCGGACAATCCTCAACCAATTGGTTCCGGCCAAGATATCCCCGTGACCGCCGTCATCAGGCCGTGGGTCTTCTTGGCCTGGCCGAAGCTTGCTGTTCAATGGCCTTTGAAGTTGCGCCGGTACAGTACCGCTCTGCTGCGGTGGGGAAACGAGAGTCGGTTTGTCGATTGCGGCGGGTGTCGAGTAACGCTGCGTTCGGGCCCCCATGCTGCTCGCGAAGGATGAGTCAAAGCTAGCGGAGCGCGATCTGCTGTGGCCCCGGCTCCGGGGCTAAAGTCTTGTCTCCGAGCGAGTTGCGCTCGCCATGACAAGCGTTCGCTTGCAGGTCGAGACCACGTCATTTGGATGGTACCACTCCTCAGCGTTGCGTAAATAAAAATTGCAATAAAACTATTGATAAAATTGGGGTCAACAATTATAATTAGAAAATTGGCTGCAATGATTTTATTGTATTGGACAAGGCAATTGACTTGGTAACTGTATGTGCATGGATAGCCAATCAAATGGTCCATACAGACCCCTATACAAACCACAAGAGTACAATTCAATGCCTACATTGTACAATTAAAATTGTAGCGTGACGGCAAATCTCAATCAATTTTTCAATGTAAATTGACGCAACGCTGCCACTCCTGGCAGGGACTTGCACGTGAGGCTGGTGGTCGACCCGCAATCCGTTCAAGCTGCCGTGCCAGATTCAGCCATCCCTTTTAACCAGCTCTTGAAACTTTGGTACGCAAAATGTAACCTAGGATGGCGTACTCGCAGAGCGTTTGCAATGTTCTTCTTGATGCGAACGTCGCGCTTGTTGTTGACATGCTGATGCAGCTGTTCGCAGCCGCGTGCTGCTGGGTGACACCGAATCGGATCTCTGGCTTAGCTCGGAGGCAGCAACATTTAGCGGAAATATGAATCCAGGCAAACGCCGTTCGTGATGATTTTTGTTATCCTAAAAGGCTATGGCCGTGTTGGTTTTTAGCTGATGGGCAAGTACGTTGCCAACAGGAGTTCTCGAAAGCTAGCTACGAACTGACATCGACAACAGAACTGTGCGGACATCGTCTACACCGTTCGTGATGATTCATCAGTGAAGTTCATGATGATAGCAATTTCAATATATGATGATAACAGTTTTCAATGAGAACTTTTCATGATCATTCATAACCATTTTATGAAAGTTTGTACATGTAGAGAAAAAAGTACATGTATTGCATTTTTCAGAAAGCTAACGTTATTTTGTTAATTGAACACTGAGACTATAATTTGCTCCGCCGTTTATCAGTTTTGGTCCAATACACAAATTCCAACCGCCAAACCATGAACCAGGCGGACGCGTTGCTGTCCTTCGGGTCTCCTCGGCACGGCTTCTCCGTGCACAGCTCCGTGGACGAGCAGACGCTGGAAGAAGAGGGCGGCAAAAATGCAACGGAGCTGCTCGCGTTCTACCGCCAGCGGTGCGAACAATTCCACGCCGAACGGGAGCAAACACTAGCACATTTGGCACAAATCGAGGTGCGCTTTGGTAATTCCATGGCCTAATTGAAATAAACGCTAACATAACTAGATAATATCATATCGATGCTAAAGGTGTCCAAGGAGGAGGCTCACCGTCTCAAATGGGAGCTTAGAACCAAGGATGAGGAGGTAGGAATTGTTATTTGAGACTTTGTCAGCTTGGAATGGTTTGCTGACCTACTTTACGACAGATTGCAGACCTGGAGGAGTCTTTAAAGAAGGCAAATGCCGCCTTATTCCAGGTGAAAGCAGAGCTAATCGACCTGCAGGCGGAGAACAAGACGCTGAAGCTCCAGGAGCAGGACGACCGACAGAAGATCCAACACTTACTGGCGCTCACGCAGCCCATTACAGAGCAGGTGACGTTCTTCAGAGACTGTCGACCGGGAACAAGGACGACGTACCCTTCAGGACGAGCACCGACGCCTACGACCTACCCGTACCCGTCTACGATGCACATTGGCTCGGAAGATATGCAGGAGAGAAGGAAGAAGAAGAAGCAGCAGCAACAGTCGTCCTTTGTCGTGAGAGGGAATGCGCCGAGCCTCAAGAACATAAGTCAGAGTATTTCATCCAGCAAGGTGCTGCGGACCGTGTACATGCCCAATGAGCAGACGGCGGCGCTGACGAAGACCATCGAGAACCTGCAGAAGCAGCTCCAGTCGCACCAGCAACTGACCGAGACGCGTATTCAGGTAGGGATTGTGAAGCGATGCCGCGGACGAATTCCCCATATCAAACTGACAGTTTACACTCTTGTTTAGGCTCTGCTGGATGGGTTTGCGCAGGAGAAGGCCAAAATGTTGCTGAGTCAGCAGCAACTTGAGGAGAAAAGCAGTCAGCTGGAGCAGCAAGTGGAGAAGACGAAGCGAGTTCTTACACAAACCACCAAGGATTATTTGGTATTGCGCCACAAGTCCCAGGAGACTGAGCGTCTTGCACACGAGGAGATCTTCCAGGTGAAGCAAAAGTGTGAAGCCCTGGTTACAGAGAAGACCCAGCTGACGGAGAAGGTGCGCGAGGAGACTCAAGCTCTTCGAGAAGTTGTTCGCGAAGAAGGCAACCAGACCGTGCTCGAGTTCAGGAACCAGGCTCTCTCGAGAGAGCGGGATCTGCACATTTTGAAGGATCAATATGAAGCCTTGCAGGAAGCGTGCACGAAACGAATCCAGGATCTGCAGGTGCGACTGACGAAGCTGAGAAGCCGGTACCAAAGTCTGGATAAGCGGCGTGCTATGGAGATGGAAGGCTTCACTCGAGACCTAGCGGGTCTGAAACGGCATCTGCAAAAGCTCGAGGTCATCCTTTACGGACGAGGTCTCACGGCGCAAGAGCGACAAGTGCTGCGCTACGGTGAGTACTGTTTAACTGTCTTGATTGCAAAGTGCAAAACGCTTATGTGCATTGTCATGCTGCTTGTTTTTTTTTTATTTTTTTTCTACCAGACGAGAACTACGCGCTGGATTCCAATGAGCTGAGTGAGGAGATCGCAGCTTTGCAACGACGCTTGATGGATCTGTCCGCCGACCTCGCGGAGGCGTAAGTAGGTAGATTGGAACTCGCATCGTCCATGGTTCTGCTACCAGCGATCAATAGAAGGGAGTGGCGGTCCAGTTGGTCACCACTCTCAGAAATGTCACTATTCACTCGCAGGATGCTTATCCCGTCAGTACTTCTTGGATTTAGTTGTGAATGCGTTTTCGGCTGAGACTTCCACAGGAAACGTGACCATAAACTTGTACTTACGCACGTTACATTAACCGACGACTGCGGTAAATCAAGCTTGCTCTTGTGCAAAAACACAAAGTGGTTGTTTTAGAGGGGTGTTCTATTCCGATACTCTTTCTTGACCGAGAAATTGCCTCAGCTCTGGTGTACTGCGCTGGCCAGGAAAAAAAACTCGTGATCTACAGACTGCGCTGTTGCTAAGCGCCACATTAATTCAGAGTCTTCAATCGCTCTATTATCCTCCTCCCCTTCCTGGTACGTATAATGAAATCAGCGCTTCTTGGACTGGTTCTTGATGTTGCTCAAGTTGACGCCCCAGAGCGCCACCAGCATCACAGGGAACGCGAGCCACGTCATGGTCGCGCCCTGCGTGGGCAGCTTGGACCTAGCAGCTCGGAACTGCTTCCTCTCAGCGAGATTAGTGGCTCTCCTGCCAATAGCCGCGGGCGCAATGTGCGAGCGCTGTCGATGGTACTGCGCCGTCGTGAAGCGCTCGTACTCGTTCAGACCGCCAAACATTTCGTGCACGTCCTCGGAGCTCATGGGCTTGTAGTTGCCGGCGCCCACCACCACCCGGTCGTTGTGGTCGGGGGCGGCGGAGACGCCGAACATCTCGAGGTCGTACTTGACACGGGCCGAGCTGTCGCTCAGCAGATCGTAGGCAGCATTAATCCGCAGAATCTCGGCGTCCTAAGCGCAGTCACATGCTAAGAATTAGCCACCATATAGCAATAGTTACTACAATACTCTAAGTATCACTGTACCTTGCCATCCTTCCGTCTAGCGGCGCCCCTGGACTTGGCGTGGTAGCGATCCGGGTGGTGTTCCAGCACTGCGTTTTAAGTCAGTGGGGTGAGGAAGACGGTGGTAATTAAGGGTGGCGTTAGAGACGCACCGAGCTTGCGGTAGGCGGCCTTGATGTCGTCCGTGGAGGCCGAGCGCTCCACGCCCAGCACTTCGTAGTAGTTGGGCGGCAGGTGCTTCTTGTCCCGCGTCATGTTCGCCCACTAATTGCCAAACTGACGCAGAAATTGTAGCCCCTCGTTCGACTCCTTATTAAGGGTATCGGGGAAGTTATTTGAGGGTGAGTCAGTTTTGGCTGTACTATTTTTTACATTTGACGTTTTTTAGACCTAAATGCTCGCAAACTAACTGCAAAACCCGCCTTGCCAACTCTGCTTCAAGCGCAGCGTCGGCAGAGGACGGAGGGAGGAGAACTAGCACCTGGCGACACCAGGAAATATCGAGACCTTGCACGCTGATTATATCAGCGGCAATGGTCGGCTTGGAAGGAATATTGGACTTCAACTACACGCGGAACTCTTCCTGCGGAGGGTCATCCAAGTGACGCTGCAACACAAAACGCACTGTCAGTTGATCTCACTCACACACACAAAAACCTTTGCGTACACTACGCACCTTCAAGTAGAACTCCAACTGGTCTTTTGTCACGGTTGTCGAGTCTTCCGACGCAAACTACGATATCAACAGAACGATGTTAGCTTGACTGCCAGTTTTTAAGATAGCTGTCAATGAGCGAATCCACGCACCGAGAAGCGTCCGTTGTGGCTGGTGGAGCTGGTAGACGACTGCGTGTCTTCCGATGGCGGCTCCCGGTACTTCTCGTGGTTGTCCATCCGCGCCCACATCATCAGCTGCTTCTGGAACGCACTACAATAGCAAGCGTAATTTGAGTCAGCATCAGGTATCAAAGTACACTGAATCTGGGCAACGCCGCGTACATTGTCGACTCTTCGCTGTCTTCTCGGACAGTGTCGAATGCCTGCGACTGCAGTGGGCGTCGGTAAGGCTGCTCGGACGGCAACGGCAGTCGGTTAGCCCGGCCGAACAGCGGCCGCGAGCCCCGCGGAATAAATATGATCTGTATGGCCAGATAAGTGCAGCACCGATTAGCACCGCATCAACTTGAGTCAACCATATCCAAACTAAAAAAGCCAGGCCAAGCAGCCACCAGACTCGACTCCCACCTTCATGTCCTCGAAGTTCTCGTCCTCCACGCAGTACACGTTGACTGCGACGCAGTCTGGTTGCGTGTGGTCGAACTGGAAGATGTGAATACCTGTAGCCATCACCATCAACAACACAGCCCAGATCAGTTACCACACCTCAGGAAAGTAGCCAACTCTTGAAGCTGCAGAACAACCGTCCTACTGATGACGAAGCAGAACCTACCGCATTTGGCGCAGAAGACGTGCTGGCACGACGTGGACTGCGACTCGTACAGCGACACGTCCGACGACTCCATCATCTCGAAGCAGGACGTCGGGATAATCTACTCGCAGCAACCAGCACACCACCACCAATGGCATTCTCCGTCAGCTTCTTCCTTCCGCCAGTCGTATCTCTAACTCTGCTCCACTCACCAGGAACGGGAACCTGCCCTTCTTGCACGAGAACGTGTTGCTGTCATCGAACGCCTCCACCCGCTTGGGCGCAAGCACCATAAACCTGTCCGCATGCATTCATTCGCCAATAAGTATCTTGCTCTTCAACCGCCTGATGACCACCAAAATCCAATCCGCACCGTAGCGATCCGCAGTCGCAGCCTCCTCGGTGCTGGAACAGCGGCAACTTGGGCATGCCATACTTCTTCCTGCGACGCCACGAGAGAAAGAGAAAGAAAAGGATCATCCAACCGCCAGTCGTCAGCACTCCCAACCCCTGTCAATCGCCAATCGCTCAACCCAATGCCACTCCACGCACTGGAAGTAGACGTCCTTGCCCCCTCCATCCAAGTCGCAGCGCTCCCACTTGCCCTGGTTGTCGCGCAAACCTCGGTACAGCTCCCGCAGCTGCCGAATAGCAATAATAACAATAAAGTAAATAAATAATTTCGACAACATGAGCGAGAATATCCAGCAGCTCAAGATCGCGTTAGCCCTTACCACGAGCAGCCCCACGCCCAGCACCAGCGTGGACAGCGCGCCGATCGCGCGGTCCACCTCGCGCACCATTCCGTTGGCCATTATCCCCACAGCCGCGCGACGCACGCAGAGACTCAGAAGGAGTTGACGCAAGTGACGCCGTGTCTGGTCAGCTGGCCGCCGCTTTGAAAACTGTCGGGAAGTCCTTATTTATTTGCTCGTACTTAGCGTGGGAAACGTTGAGCGCGGTACCGCAAATGCGGTACAATTTCGTCCGATCGCTAAGTACGCACGTCATTTTTTCGCGACAACCTCGGGAATGATGGCAACGTGGTGAACAGCAACTCAACCTACACTGTAGTAATGGATACATTCATGTACGTACTGCCTGGCTGCTTTGAGGCAGTGCCTCCTCCTCATCGCTTCGAGTGGAAGTCATCGCTGAAGGCTTTGGAGTCGTAGGGCGGCCGGTTGTCCACGGACGACTCGACGACCAGCTCGAACGGGGCCGTCCTGGGGTCCTCGCACGTCGGAGTGAGGCAGCTCGAGCTCTCGTCCGAGTCCATGCCGCCCGTGTCGGCGGCGGCCTCTGCGGCCTTGTCGGAGGAGCGTTGCAGGTGCCGGGAGAGGCAAAGCAGCACGCAGAACACGATCCCCGTTCCGAGGAACAGCATGAACGTGGACACGGGCGACGCCGTCGAGTGGAAGTTGAACAGGTCGTTGGTCGGCTGGTGGCCGCTGATGACCCACAGGTACTGGATGAAGATCCAGAAGACCGGCCACATGAGCACCAGGAACACGTGGTTTGCCTTGAACAGCGGCGCCGTGAAGTAGAAGTCTACGGCCACGATCACGAGCTGCACCACGGCGCCGAACACGTGCAGCCCCGGCATCGAAATGTCCGAGTACGGAACCGTCACCACCCTGTCAACAGTCGTGAAAGAGAAATAATTAATTAGCGTCTTGTATAGGCAATCATAAACTAACAGCCTCCAGGTAGCAACGTACCAGAAGAAGACAAAAGACACGACGGTAGAGGTGGTAGACCCCTCGAAGAACACCCAGTCCAGGATCTCCCAGGAGCATGCGGACGGTCGTCGGTAGTGCAGCAGAATGCGAGGACCATTAAACGTCGGTTGGTACAGGTGAACAGCCGCAATCTACATCACCGCAGACGCGGCACAAACCGTCAGAACTTATGATAATAGATAGCGTAGTTGTAGAATCGCTGCTCTTGTTCTACTTCCTTACCCACATCGAGATCACCGAATATAACGCCGACATCGGTCCGAACAACATCAGCGGCGGTATCTTCTCTCGACCGTCAGCGAAGAACCCCTCCCACGCCAGCAACAAACTCTGGAAGAAGACGCAACAGATAAATCTGGCATCAAACCAAGAGCATTAGGTCAATTCATTCACCCCAGATACTAATTCATGGATCAAGATGCATAGTTAGCGTTGCGTACATTGCTAGTGCGCACATAAGCTTCCACCCGACGCGCTGGTTTCTTGTGAAGTATGACAGCTTGGTGTGTCTCGTCGTGTGGTACGGACTCTTGCCTTTGAAGAAGTTAAAGCAGTCGTCCCACGCGTCCAGGCAGTCGGCGGACGCCATCGTCGTTGCCTGTTGTCTCCAGTATGTCTGTAGATGCTTCACGCAGTCAGGTTAGAGGCTCTAAGCCGCGATCAAGGCGCTGCGAGAGCGAGCTTCTAGCGTCGCACTGCACTAGTGTTGACTATGGCGCACGTCTTTCAATGCGCTCGCTGACTTGCAGTTTTTTTCGACCAATGAAAAGACTAGGACTAAATCTCAAAATTATGGTAAGCTTTTTTTTCGAAAATAGTGCATTTGCAACCGTTTGTTGCCTTTTTTAGTCAAAGTTGAAGCCGAAGCCGAAGGTGCTGGCGCTGCTGCTGGTAGTTGCTGCTGCAGGGTCGGTAGACGAAGCTGGAGACGAGTCCTCTCCAGAGACGAGCAGCTCCCACTTGGTTTTCCTGTGCTTGCGCTCGTACTCCTCCTTCAGCTCCTTGTCCACCTTGGCGTACAGCTCCGGGGCGTTCTTGGCCATCACGTCATGGAACATGCCGCCGAGCTTGGGGCGCTGCTCCATCGGGCAGCCGGAAACCTGATCGGGTTTCTCTGTCAGGAACTCGAGTACGCTTTTCACGTTGCCGGAACTCACGAAGTTTTGAGTCATGGCGATGCACTCGTCGAGGTTAAGCACCGTGTGCCACCAGCCGTGCGGCACGAACATGGTCTCGCCTTCGCGGCAGATTCCCTCCAGTGGCTTCAAGTGAGCTGGCAGCTTCTGCACTTGCTTGTAGAAGGTCACAAACCACTCCATCAGCGATACGGGAGAAGAAACCTCGCTTCCGTCCTCACTGGGGTGGATTCCAGGAGGAACTTGGCCAGGCGGGAACATGATCCACTTCTTGGAGCCGCGTACCACGCCGTTCCACGCGTTCGTAGCGTTCGGGTCGATGTGGAAGCTGGAGCCTGACTTCTTGGGGCCGATAATGAGCCAGCGATAGTCCGGCCGCTTGTCCTCGCCGAGGAGAGAGAAGTAGTCCTCCCGGAAGTACTCGGGCACCGTGTAGTCGTCAGCCAACTGGGGCACCTTCGCAGCGAACTCCTTGTCGAACACGAACAGGGGTTGGTCGTCCAGCAATGTGCGCGAATACTTGAAATATTTATCCATAGCGAACTGGAATCCGCCGGTGTAGAACGTCTTGCCCTTGCAGACTTCGCCTAAATACTCGTCCGTCCACTTGTCCATCGCGGCCCAGTCGTCAATAGCGTCCGTAATAATCACAGGCACATTGGGTCCTTCAAAATCCCTTTTAAAATCGGCAACTGACATGTCCTTGGCGCTGCGACGCTCGATGTTCTCCACCGCCAGCCACGCGTCTTCAATCGGTGCAGCCGCGCAGTAGAACGACTGGAACAGCAGGTCGGAGTACACTCCCTGCACCCGAATAGGCGCCCCCACCTTCACCTTGTCTCCGTACTTGGTCTTCAGATACGTGGCCTTCCACGTGGGTTTGGGCTCGAAGTTTCCGTGCATCTCCTCGAGCACCAGCACTCGCCACAACTCGTCGTGCGTGCCGTACACGTAGCCGGCGCGGCTGCAGGCCGCCAGCTTGGCCAGGTCCGTCGCCGTGAAGTAGTTCAGCAGTGACAGCAGCTGGCTGTCCTCCAGCATTGCCAAGCGGCCCAGGCCCGTGGCGCGGCACTCCACGACGCCGTTCACCGCGTCCTCGAAGTAGTTGCCAATGGGCTTCACACCCAGCGGATGCTCCAGACGAGCGCGCGGGCTGCTGTCGCCGTCCGCTGCATCCGACGAGATCTTGACCTTCTTCACCAATCGACTGGCGACTGCACCGCCGGCATCGTTACGTGCGGCGTCTTCGTGCTCCGGTTCCGTCGGCATCGCGCTCGTGTCAATGCCGAATGACATCTGCATCCCGCCGCCACTCAGCCGCTGCACTTCTATAGCGTTGACAACCGCACCTTTTCGACCAATGAATTGCACCTCTGATGGATTAAAGCTGTCAATCACATACTGTACAAAGGCTTGTCAAGCCTTGCCCAAGAAGCCAAGGAACCTTCAGGTACGTCACTCTATTAGCGATCGATTGCAGTCAATACGTTACGCTTCAACTAATACTCCTCGCCAAAGTCCTCGTCCTTCATGTCATCGTCGGCGGTCTCGGCCGACACCTCCTCGTAGTCCTTCTCGAGCGCGGCCAGGTCCTCGCGAGCCTCCGAGAACTCGCCCTCCTAGCCGACACCTCCTCGTAGTCCTTCTCGAGCGCGGCCAGGTCCTCGCGAGCCTCCGAGAACTCGCCCTCCTCCATGCCCTCGCCCACGAACCAGTGCACGAACGCGCGCTTCGCGTACATCAGGTCGAACTTGTGGTCGATGCGCGAGAACACCTCCGCGATGGCGCTCGTGTTCGAGATCATGGCCACGGCGCGCTGCACGCGGGCCAGGTCGCCGCCCGGCACCACCGACGGCGGCTGGTAGTTGATGCCGCACTTGAAGCCCGTCGGGCACCAGTCCACGAACTGGATCGTGCGCTTCGTCTTGATCGTCGCCACGGCCGCGTTCACGTCTTTGGGGACGACGTCGCCGCGGTACATGAGGCACGTCGCCATGTACTTGCCGTGGCGCGGGTCGCACTTGGCCATCATCGACGTCGGCTCCAACGCGC
>JAIKVE010001110.1:0-13664 GCA_024679115.1 Phytophthora pistaciae
GGGGGGAATGCACAGGAAGGGGGAGGGGGGAGCACGAAGGCGATGCAAACGGGGGATCGGCGGCGAAGAGCGGGAGGGGGCCGACTTTTGGGCTCGGGCTCGTCTCGCGTGGATGGATAATGGGAAAAACGATCGAGAAGGCGGGCGGGCGGACCTAGTCCCCGGTCGTTTCGGCCATGCATTTTTCGCGCGACAAGATTGGTTGAAACTGACATGATACATGACACTTTCAGCCAATGGTATCCGGTTCTTCATCAATTTCAGCCAATCCGTTCACGTCGTGCAGTTATTAACGACCGTGGCCGGCGTTGCAGGATGATAACCTCCGCTCGAAAACGCCCCGCAGCGTGGGGTCTGGCTGTTGTGGTGCGTGGTCTCCACTGGCACTACTGCCGAGAGCACTGGAAAGCAATCAAAGTCAATCGTGCTGCTGCGTCCGCAACGGATCCATTGGCGAGGGATCCGTTATGTGTTGAAGTGGAACCCCTAGCAGCTGTAACGGCGTGGTAATGTGCGAGCTCAATCTGTGGGCCATGGCCTTCACGGGCGTCAGCTGCAGCAAGAAGCAGCAAAACGTGGGGAGCTGCAGCAGCTCTGCTTACTTAATAGCTTTTGTGAGGTTATGAAACGCTGCACACCGACAGCCATTGAATGCATTGATTGACACTTGTGTGTTTCGCAAGAAAGTGGCCGTTGGATGACAAACTTACTCTGGTGGTCGACTGCTCTTACAACCCGCCTGCCAATTCGTGCACGGGTCAGGTAGATAGATACCTCCATCACTATCAGCTCAATCGTTGCACTCACAGCCATGGCATCCATCCTTGGAACGTGCGACCGAGCACGTCGGGCGCAGTAGCCATCGCCAAAAGCTCTTGTGCTTGCGCTAGCGAGCTCATTGCCGCCATCTCGTGGGTGCCGTGCTCACTGCTGCTCGCAGCGTCGACCAGGGCATGGAATTTGCCAATGTGCTGCTTGAGGTGTGGGTTCTGCGAAAGCTCCTCCTTCAGCAGCAGCTTGGGTGAGACGCCCTCCAACTTTCTCCGCGCAATTGCAATCTTGACATCAGGCAGCCACGCTGTGGCGGCGGTAGCGCCAGCAGGGGAGCCACTCAACTTCTTGCCGGATCGAGACGCCCTCGTGGGGGTGAGCTCCTCCACATCTTCCATGTCGACGTCACTATCCTGCAGCGTGGACCGATCATCGCCCTCCGATGCCTCAAATAGCGCCTTCTGGTGCGTAGTAGTCGACTGCTGCCAATCCAGCAGAGGTTCGTGCAGGAAGACGTTCATCACGCTTTCCACGACCTGCCGCTTCGCACGAAGGGCCTCGAACACCGCCTGCATCTCTTGAGCTAGCAGATTCGCACCGTCGTACGGCTGGAAAACAAAGTCCATCTGCCTTGTGTACCGGAAGGGGATCAACTCCGGGACAGGAAGGATACTCGCACCAGCCCCAAAACTCACGCCAAAGTCGATTCCGATCACACGGCCGTTTGAGAGGTCGAAGAGGAAGTTGTCCAGGTGGCGATCCCCGATGCCCAGCACGTAGGAACACGCGTTGAACACGGCCAGAGACTTCAGAAAGTGATCTCGAACCAGCAAGAACGCCTCAAAGTTCGATCCCAACCCCAGCAGTTGACGCCGCAATAGATCTCCTGGGATCATCGCCTGAACTTTCGCGAACTGGTCCACCACATCCTTCGAGCGAGGAGCGACAACCTTCGCGCTGAAGCTCGCGCCACGCTGTTTCAGGAGAAATGATTCGTACGCCTTAGCTGCCGTGGTGTTGAACAATTCCAGTTTCTGCCTCTTGTTACTCTTGAGATCCGTACAGCGCTCATCGATTTGCAGTTGTGCCTCAATAACTCCTTTCAACGTCGACGTACCGCTGACCCACTCGAGAATCCCGATCTCTTGCGTCATTGGGATCACATCGTAGGTAATCAGGGAGAGTCTCTGATCACGGCACCGTGGGTCTGCTTGAAGAATTTGGTTCATCACACCGAAGAGCTGCTCGATTCTTTGATCGAGGCGCAAGTCCTCTCCGCCCTTGACAAGAAAGGTGTAATCTTTCTCGTCACTGCAGTGAAGCGTCAACCTTTTCGGCAACTGCTTCGAGGCCAGCACCCCAAGCATCGAGTCGAAGCTTAAGATTCGCACATGTGTAGACGGATCTGGCGGAGCCCAAGCTGTGTCACAAAAACAAGTACCATTACGTGAGTGTGCCAGTACATAATCTCAATCCCCCCAACATACAAACTTACACGCCGTGTACTGCCCCGGGAGTTCCAGCGAGCAGCTGGAGTGATCAAACTCCTCGAGCCATTCCGCAAAATCGCCGAGATGTGCCTTCATGTCTTTTGTGATTCCAAACCTGCCCGGCGTAACGCTGAAGTGGTTCATGATCCATTCCCGAGCGCTGTTGACCGTTTTTGCAGTCATCTTGCTGCCATCTTTGCCCATTATCTTCTCAACGTCTCGCTTGGCTTTCCGGCTCCAGTCACGATTGTAGCGGCCAATCTGGGCTCCGAGTAGTGGACGATCAGGCGAAAAGCAGTCCTTCCACAGGAGTTCTACTCTGTGTCGTGCATCTGCGGTTCGGTTGTCTTCTAGGAGCTTGGCGATCTCTCGTAGACCCTCCTTTAACCGGATTTCGGGGTGGTGGATTCTGCGCAGCTCAAACGAGAGTTAGTTTGTTACAGCATCGAATCCATTTGCAGGAGTAGCAAGACGTACAGTCGTAAAGCCGCGACGAATTTCTCCATCACTGGATTGGCGAGCAGAACCTCCAGGCGATGCAAATTAACTTTGAATGAGTCCAAAGAGGACTTGCACGTAACCATGAAGTCATAGAAGAGGGCCACCGGGTACTTTTCGGCCATCTGCGAGAGCAGCAACAAAGGTTACAACGAGAACTACACATACGAAAGAGATGATTGAACGTACCTTTTCCAGAACCAAAACAATCGTTCCACCGATCGGCCCATTCAGCAAAGCCATGAGCTGCGCCGACCACTTTAGGCATGTCCAGAGAGGGACTTTTGTGAGAACATACTGCTCAAACTCAGCCACAATGTCCGGGTAAGGCGCTATCACATCGCATATTTGAGGGAAGTAGTGTGCGCATTCACGATCTCCAGCGGCCATTCCTCCTAGAACATTTTCAGCCAGGAGTTTCACCAAAGCTTTTCTGTCGGCAAGTTCACTGAGCTTCTCCATCTTCCTCTTGAATAGCAAGTCGTTCAAAAACTGAATGAAGGTTAACCGGCACCTCAAAAATGCAGCCGATGCTGCGTCATCTTGTTTTCCTTGCGAACTGGCCGTTGCGTTGATGCGCTCACAGGAAACCTTGAACATGTCGAGCGAGCGAGAAAAGTATTCTTCCTTCAAGCTCTCGTCGACATCGTTAATGGCATAAAACTCTGCGGCGCTGGCAAATGCCTTCGCCTCCAAGTAGCCCATGGCTACTTGATCATTTGCACTTGCAGTTTCCATCATGTTCATGATCTCCACGTTGTCGAACATTTTCGTGGCTGTCTCGTAGTATCTTGTGATTAACTTGATCGAGGATGGATTCAAGCCGTCCTTGCCGGATTGGTGCTCTTGTCGATCAACCAACTTCAGCACGTGTGAAACGAACACCTCAACCATCTGCACACTAAGCTTAGGGAGTTGATGAGTGTTGCACAGCTCGCGGTAGCTCTTCAGCATTTTCGATGCCAGAGCTAAGATGTTGCATGAAATGGCTGCATTGGCGTATTGCAGCATAACATTGCTCTTGATCCCTAGAACAGCTGATCGTACCGCGTCTGACAAAGTGCCTTGGGCGTGTCCATAATCCAGCAGAAGGCCCACGATGGTATTTTGGACCATCGTGTGCTGAGACCACAGAACCATGCCATCCTCTCCTGTGGAAGGTGGCGATCGCCTCCACGCATCAATGAAACCCATAATATCAACCTGCTCCTGTTTGTGAGAACGTTGGTAATCGCCGTCGAAGCGTAGCAGTACTTCGTCAATCTCCACAATTGATGACAGAGACTGCATCCGTTCCAAACGAGAAGATGACGCCATTGAACTAGTCTCTCTCCATACCTTCAGGAAGGTGCTGTAGAAGTTTTCGATACTCACACGCGCCTGGTTCTTGTCACCCACCGAAAGGTACGCCATACACACTTCAACCGAAAATTTCGACTGAACAAGCCCGTGCTTCATCGAGTCGTGGGTTGCCTTCTCGACGAAGCTGTGAAGACCTTCCACCATGTTCGAGCCGTCAATTCTCTTAGCCTCCGCGAGACCTAAGCAGGAACGCATGTAATGTCCGACACCTTGCTCTAGATACGGCGCACGCTGCTTCCACAAGAAATCGTTGTCGCTCTTAGTCAAATCGGTAATCTCGCTGATCAGTGTGTCCCAGTTGTTTAAGGTTTCCAAGCAGTTAAATCGCTGCCAACGGCATCGCGTGGCATCCGTCTCGGTCGCAAGAGCGTTTCCGCTGTCGAGAATGTCCAACTGTGAGTCCAACATACTTTCCGCCTTCTTATACGACGCGATGGCAAGTGGGAGGTCTCCAGATAGTTGTGCTTGGAGAGCAAGTTTGGACTCGTCTGTTGTGGCGCATGCCATTGACAGCGCGATCAGAAAGTTCCGCTTGTGCACCGTGCTCAACAGCTTGTGAAGTAGATCCCAACTCGTGACCGATTCCTCCGACCCTGGATTCTGGCTCAGATGACTATGCTGAATGCCGTAAATTAACTGCTCTTCCAGTGCCAACTCGCTGAGATGATACTTTCCGCTGGACAGACCCGCTTCCCCGATCGCCTTTGCTGGAATAACCAGTTTTTCGCAAAGACTCGGGCTTCTGACAATACTAGCAAAGTATGCTGATATGATACAGCCGCTGTATACCGGGGATGCCTTGGAGAGGGCTAACGTTTTCTCGAGTCTATCTGCTAGCTCTGGGATGTTTCCAGACTGTTCAAACTGCGGGGTTGCCACAATCGATGAAAACAGAGCGCCGAACACGAGACTTGACGTTTCGACATGGACTTCGCAGAGTGCTATGATGGGATCCACGATATCTTGCTGCGAAATCTGAATGTCTGGAAACTCACCGACGCGGTACTTCCTCTTAATTGACACGCGTGCCTGGCGCTCTTTTCGCTCTCGGGTCATGCGGGCTTCTTCTTGCTTTTTTTGCAGAGCATACTGGTCTTGAAAATGGCGCTTTGAAACCTTCTTGTCATAATTCGACCGATCTTTCACGGACGATGCAATAGCGCGTTGTTTAGAAAAGCGTCTTCGTCCAGGTCGCTGCTGTAAAGCTTCCACTTCCCCATAGCTTTGGCTGTAACTTGGTGTTAATGCTGCTGCAGATGAATTGCACAGGTAACAGTATTATAGCTTGGATTCAAACCACCCTCCATAATAGAGCACACATGCTTACCTGAACTGGAGGTAAATAACTGGGACTGCATCGCGGTCCCCATTGATCCTCCCATCTGTGATGAAACAGTGTGCGCAGTGTTGTCATTTTGCTGCGTTGAACCTTGTCGAACACTGAATGTGTCGGCTTCCACAGAAAACAGCGGTGTCATCGACTGCGTTGTCGACTCCCAAGTTGCATCAATGCTGGTTTCTGTGTACTCGCCACCGCCTAGCGCACTTGGGAACAAAGGTCGCTCAAACACATCGCTCTCCTTCGACATCCCAACAAGCAAATTCGTCGCATACAGCACCCATTTCTCGTCAAACTCTTGGGAGTACAAAGAGCCGAAGATAGCGAGGAGCCTGTCACTACAGGAGCTCTTCATAAACTCGGAATTGTTCCAGTATTCGAATGCTTCTTTTCTAAGTAGTTCATCTGGGTCGCACAGTCCGCGGAGTAAAGAAGCTTTCAGTCGAGTTTTCACCTGAGATGACACACCCCTTTCGTACAGCTTCTTGGCAACGTTAAATAACATCCCGCGACATTCTGGAAGCTCGTGCGTTTCGTAATACCTAAGCATGCCAAGACCACCGTCGGATGTGTTGGCTATCAATCGTTCGATTTCGGGTATAGTCAACTGGTCCAAAAGGCAAGACACAGCTTGAAGAGTACTTTGCTGTACTCCAGCGTGCCGATGTGCCACAAAGCGTCCAAGAACAGACTGCACATGAGCATAAATATACTTGACAACATGCTCGTTCGCGGCTGCGTTAGTCAGAGATTCGGCCGCCAGCAACGCCCAGGCATCCACTGAAACAGACTTGGGCAGTACGAACGACAGACGTTGAAGCATCATCGAGTCAATCATCTCGGGATGGTGCATCGACGCATTGCGTAATAGTGCCAGAAAGCGGCCAAAGTCTTCATCGTTGTAGGAGCCGATGATTAAGTTTGTCAGCTTGCACATGAACTCATCGCCCTGCAAAGGATTTGCACTCTGCAGGTAGAGCCCACCGACCTCGGATGCCAGCGTGTACAATGATGTAGTCCTGCTCTTCATCACCAGCAAAATTCCATCTTCGATCGTTTGTTCCTCACCTTGGGATGTTAACGTCTCCGCTTGTCCAGCACTTAGCAAAGCACTGACAATTTGGAGTGCAGTAAATTGCTTTGACGACTTCATCCTTCCATCATCATCATCCGAGTAGATGTACATAGTGAGAAGATTCACGTCGATACTCACCAAATCCTTCCAAACGGTTAGCAAATTCGTTATCAGGAGCAGATTGTTGTCTCGTATCACATTATTCCGATTTGGGCAGAGCTTGATTAGCTCGTTCATAAAGCGGTCGGCAGTGGCCTTGGGGGGTGAGATTGCGATATTCTTCCAGCTATCCAACATCAAATTACAGCAGTCGCGCAAAAGGTAGCTGAATTCGGGAGTCTTTTGCTCACTGGTCGCGTCAAGAAGGGTTTCCATAACCGCAGGTAGCCATGATGATGCGCACATCTCAAATACGTCCGGGACATTCAGTACCACCTTACTCAAGAATAAGCGCACATTCAGAGCAGTTGAAGAGTCGACAAACACATCAAATATCTTCTTCATCCAACCAGGCATTGCCCTTTCTCCCCAGGTAGTACCAAAATCTGCTTTCATTTGCATCAGCACGCGCACCAGCGGAATCATGCAAGGGTGCCGATTGAGATCATCGAGTTCGATTTCCACGTTCTGATAATCAGCAGTCATCTGATCAATATCCAAAGGTACAGTCATGACAGATGCTCCCATGGAGTCCGTGTCCATGCTCAAGCTGCTTGCCGTAAAGAACTGTAATGCAGCGGATCCATTTCGTTTTGTTTTGGCATTTCCTGACACATTGGGGTCACTGTGTGCTTGCAATGAGACCGCAGACAAGCTTGAAAGAGGTACCGTAGCAAACTTCTCCGTCTCAGATGGCAGCTCGTAACTATGCGAGAGGTCTAGAATATTGCTCCAAAGTGCTGGCTGGAACAGAATTTGGTCGAAGAACTTCTCTTGCTTTTGCGTCCGTGACACGGCGGTGAGCAGACAGCTGTATGCTGCACAACATGCCAAGCGAATGAGCTCGTCGGTGTCTCCGTATGCCTTAGTTACCACTTTGCTCGCACACTTGCACACCAGCATTGTAAATTCGCGGCCCTTTCCGTTTTTGTGACCCAGAAAAGCCGAGTTAATGTCGGTCCGAACAACCTCGGGATCCATTAGTCGATACAGGACTTCAACCAAAGAAAACGCCACAAACACGCCTATGCGGCTCCCTCCGGTCGTGACCTCAGCCGAAGTCGAAATTAGGGCTGCAAGCACGCCAATGATGGTTGACTTCTTCGTTGTGCTCTCCATCAAATAAAACCGTTGTAACGTGTCTCCAGTTTGACACTCAATCAGAGGCGTAAACACTTCTTCTAGTAGTGTTTTTCGAATTGCAACTTCTAGCGCAGGATCCAGCAGCACATCCAAGAGAGCTCCCAGTTGTAGTCGTACTCTGTCGCTGCTGTTTGAGACACCAGATTCGACAGTACCTCCTAGTGCGATCGAGAATCTTGCCAGCATCTGCTTGATTTCAGCCCTGAAAAGGTGTTTATCGGCTTCCTTCAGGCTTGGGTAAATGATTTTTAGGTATGCAACTGAATTGCTTCGCTCAATAACACCCAACAGCTCTGAAAATAATGAATGGAACACATCGAAATCCTTCGACCCACGAGAGACGTCTGTCGAGACGATCGGAAACTCGTCAAAAACGAACGCCACGAGACACTCTAGAATCGGGCTTGTAGCCTGTTGCTCGTTGGCAACCAGTCTCGAAGTGGGTCCCATCAGAGACAACATCTGCAAAATTTCAGCTTTCACTAGGTAGCTGCATCCACGCTCCTTCAGCAGAGAAATAACGGCATCCCGGATATCCGGGATCGGCCCAATGCGCACGGCCCCGACCAGGTCTTCGGAGCACTGCTGGCACAGCTCCAAAAAATATCGGAGCACTCGCAGTAGTGAAAGCGTCCGCTGCGTGTCCGCTTTGACAGTCTCCAGATTCTTGATGAATTGCTTGATATTCATCACTAAGGTTTTAGTGAACGCATCCCACTCGCTCGACTTAGCCGGATAGACTTTAAAGCTGGTTACTTGATGCAGCACATCGGCCAGAACGTTGACCACGTAGTCATTTGTGAGTGACAATGAAACCAAGTCACTAGCACAACGCTTCCATACAGCAAGCGTAGGAATAAAGTGAATCACATCGTTGAGTACTGGGCCGTAAGCTTGCCGATCAGCAGGGCTCACGAATATGTCAACAATTTTCCAGCCGCACGCAGCTGCAGCCTTCAGAGCCGCAATTACCACGACGTAGTTGTCAGGTAAGTACTGCCCATATTGCATTGTCTTCTTTGCTACCAGAGCAAACGTCGTCGCGTGCTTGTCCGCTACGGGATGGCTCACGATCTGAGCACTTAAAATCTGCAGAGCAAAAAAGGTGACAATAGACTTAGAACAGGTTTTCCCCCGGGATCACTCCAAAGCTAAGACGGCTTACCTTGCTTCCGAAGAAGGACAGCCTCTGGATGGTCCTTGAATGGTAGGTAAAAGTTTCACTGCTGTTCACGTCAGCAAGGCATGGCGATAGACTTGAAAGCAACGTGCCCACCGTTTCCTGCATTTGATGGGCCCACTCATCGCTTTGTACCACAACACCAGCACAGAAGTCTTCAATTTCGTCAAAATAACTTGCACCAGTTGCCCAATCATCACCGCGATGTAGTAGTGTCTGGAGAAGTTTCTCAACCACAGCAGAACGAAAGGTCTGGTTATCCACGTCAGCAACATCCCGAAGTACCGCACTGCCACCGCTCATAAAAGACTTGATACAGCTGCACAGCGATGCTAAAACCGATGCATACGCGGCAATCCAGTGTGACGGCATCAACGCGCCCTCCCAAGGATTTCCATGTTTCAAGAAACGCCCAATCGCCCATGACAGTACCTGCTGGCAGCTGCGTTCACTTGCGCCCGCTGTGTCATGCGTGTGCTTTCGCTTCATTTTTTCTTGCCGCGAATCCGCCGAGCCTAGCGTAAAGATGTCCTCTGCCTTTGTCCCTAGTAGCTTGACGCACCAAACGTAACTTTCAATGGATGCAGACAACTGTTCCAGCCACTCAACTGTCATATCGGGTAGCGTATGAGCTAGTGAGCTCATCGGCGTCAGCACGGCCTTAACGGAATCGTTGCCGTGCGTTGACGCATAATGCTCGATCCATTCGGAACTCGACTTGTCGACCAATCCGCTGAAAGACATGAAGAGCTGCCGACACAGACGTCGAAAGAGAACTTCACGCGCACCAGCCTGCTGGAACAGCCAAATAGTCGTTTGCTGAAGGATGCTACCTCCCTCAATCCCAGCATCCTGTCGCGAGGTTGTCTTCCCTTTCCCTTTCAAAAAGAGTTGGGGGAAGCGACATATTCCACGTTCAATCTTCATAACGGCTTTCGAAATGACATCCCGCGATACATCGGTCTTGTTCTGAGCATCAGAATGGCACAAGCGCACGGCATACAGAAGGTTTTTCAGGCACGGCATGGCAAATTTTGTCAGCACAGCTCCATCTTCGTCATTTATGGACCGAAGGAAATAGCTAATGGAGGCGGCGGCCCCACTGCGCTGGACAGCACCAGGATGGCGGCACAACGAAAAAACTCTCTCGAAGATTTCTTCTACCTTAACCTGTGCAGCTGTATCCTCGAGGGCCAGTGAGAGAAGATTCGCAATGCTCCGAGCTGACATCGTGCGGACAGCAGTTTCCGGAACGGATAAACTACGGGTCAACTCGTCCAGCATGCTAGCGTACTCAAACGGAAAGGTGTCGCTATTCGATGCAAGCCAACGAAGCAACTGAAAAAGCAGTGGCTCGAACAGTGATCTGCAAATCTTCTCTGGGTCCGTCGCTAAACGCACAACACGTGCAAATATCCCTCGCCACAGATCGTAAAAGACAGTCTTCTTGCCTGCCGCATGTGGATGCGTCGTTGTTTTGCCACATAAATAACAGACCAGAGCATGATAGCCTTCGCCCGCACTTGCTTTCACGCGCCGGACAGAACTATTGGCTGCCAAGTCTCCGAGATGTGATATGATAGGATCCATCGCCAGCGACAATGGCACCTCGCTATGTTGAAGCTCCAACCGAAAGAATGGCGACGAAAGATTTCCCATGCTACCACTAGCGTTGGCAACCGAAGGAGGTTCGCTTATCATCAGCGATACTTTGCCGCCACACTTTCCCAAAAGTAACAAGATGCGGCGCTGTAGCTGAGCGAGGTCGGATTCTGCACTAGGATCAGTTGTAGGTCTGCTTTTCCCGATTGTTTTCACCAAAGGCACATCCTCGCTGCTAAGCCCATCTTGATCCAGATATGCTGCGAGTAGCGGTACGACTTCCAAAATCGCTTCTTCCAGCTTGTCGGGGCAGTGTTTTTGCCAACGTTCCAGCGCTCCAATAGCGACAATCGCGGCGGGGAGGTAGGATCTCCCGAGCTCCAGGATTGCTCCTACGATATCAATCAGAGTTTCAAGATCTGCCAATCCTATTGGTGCTGCCAAAACAAACTCAGCACTCGTCAAAAGCAATTCATCCTGGTAGAAGCGCGCTTGACCACAAACCCGACGAAGGAACCGCGTAAGGTCATCACGAAAGCGCGCCTGATGATCGGAATCGTAGCCGTCGAGGTACGGCGTGGCTTTGAAGTCTTTTTGATCATCTATCGCCGTAACAAGAACTGTAGCGATTCGGTAAAAGCTTGACACCAGCGGCAACTTGGAAGCCAAAACAAATACTTGCTGCATAAGTGGGGGAATCTGTTTCATAACCAGCACCATGTCATTTTATGTTTGAATAGAATACGCTCGAAGCCATTCACATATTACCACGACGTACCCATGGGTGTAACAGCGACCTCGGTAATTTACCGAGAACTCTCTCAATAAACTCCGTCAGGTTGAGCATAATCGAGTGATCGCGCGGGACGATAGGCTTTGAACCAATGCAATTAGAAGAGTTAGCTCGAGGTAGAAGCATCGCTAATTAGCCGAACTTACCGTGTATCCAGTCGCATTTTTTCCGTTGTTGGTTGATTGCAGATCAAACTGGTAGGACAGATTAAGCTGGCTAATGATGCCAGCGACCTGTTTTACCGTCGAATCGAAAAGCATCGCTTGCAAAGTTCTCCCGGCATCCATTGGCTCCTTCATCTCAACGTCGTCGCTACCGGTAGATGCTTCTACCGGTGTATCTGCAAGTGCTTTGGTGCGGCGACGAAGCAAAGCCAACCAAAATCCTTCGTAATCGTATAGAAGGTTTGTCACCAACTCGCCCGTGTCAGGGTGATAAATAACCTGTTGTGCATGGAGCAACATTCAGACAGTCAGGACTTTTCTCAAGTTATCCTGCTTAAGTAAGGTCGATCCTCACCACTTGATCCGGGTCCGTGACGTTCGAGATGCTCAGCATTAGTGTGTGGAGTGTAAATCGATCAACGAGAGAATCAATCACCGTCCACTTTGACAATGCGGTAAATACCACGATAACCGACTTGTGAACCACAACTTTCGACTTCCAAAGGCACTGAGGATATGCTGCCATAAGATGGCATAACACATCCCCTACGAACTTGACGTAACCTTGATCTAGTGGAACGTCACGACGCTTTACGACAGCAAATAATGACTGGTGAGACGCATCCTTAAGTATGCTGACAGTATATACGCAACAAAGCATCGTACCTCTTGAACGAAATGTCCAACGCATTGCACATACTGGGACACCAGTGGCCATCTCCACGCTGTTGCCTTTGCATCCAGTGCCAATAGCGTCTCACCAAACGTCTTCAGTTTCTCCTCAATCTTGCTGTAACCTTTTGCGCCAAGGTATACGTAGATCGATCGAGCAAGCCACCCAAGACATTGAACTGCGAATGCCATCATCGTCGTACCAGCGGCAGGATCACTCACAACCGGAAGGACCTCTTTCAAGATCTTGTTCAAGCACTTTTTCCGTGTGTCGTCTTTTGACCCCGCCAAGTACGCATCCAAGGCTTGAAAAACTGCATTCGAGCATGCGAATGCATGCTCTTTGACCTGATCAATACCATAAGTAAAGCGCAATACGACTCTTTGTCAGGCAAATCAACCCACGTGCTTAATCGAACAATATATGGTATGGCGCACCGTTTTGCTCTCACTCAAGCAGCAAAACTTCATGTACGTAAACCACACGTGGCCACTCGGGCCAATTTCTTGTTGAAACATGAGCGCGTGCTTCGCCAGGAAAATTTCAGACGAGTTTGTCACGTGGTACCGCGAGAGATTCCCACTCACAGTCGTGGCAAAAACTGTCAACAAGTACCTACGAACACCATTCCAATCGCACACGTTAGCCTGCTCCACCTTAAAGGCAACCGCCCAAATCATTCAACTCACGAGTAGATTTTCTTGCGCAAACCCTCATCTTGCTTGTAGCGTTCAGGATCGCACACCAGCAGCCGAGCTAGCGCAAAGAGCAGTCCATTGACCATCATCATCTCGGGCGCATTGCTGGAAAACTGCTTCTCCAGTGCGTCTTCACTCCAACTTAGCAGCGGAGCTGCCGCGTCCTCCATATCTTGCGGGAACTTCTCCACCAAGTGGCCGATTACCTCGAGCATTTGTCCCTACATAGACAGAGAGCAAGGCAACACACGTCAAGTGAGTCACCCACCCCAACACCCACCCCGAAGGCTCTCCAATATCACCTTTGCCGTTTGTGTGGCCTTGGAGAACTTGATATCATAGAACAACTTGTCCACATAGGCTCTGGGCTCAATGTCGTCTTTAGAAACTCGGCTGTCCGCGTACTTGAGCACATTGACGACCACCTAAATAAAGGCAACAACAGCAGTACCATCAACACTTACTCTTCCCTCCCACTTGTCATAATGAGATACTTTACCTCTAACGCGTGGGATTTGACGCGGTTGAACGGGTCGGCGCGCGCCGTCTGCTGGCAGGTCTTGTACGTGTCCACCACGTGCTGCTTGGTGAGCGCTCTGTGGTCCCCGTAGGTCTTGAGGAAGGACGCCAGCAGCTCCAGCACGAGGCCCCGGGCCGCGGAGATCTCCCTCTTGCGCGAGTCGTCGGCGAAGCCGGCGCTGGCGGCCAGGAAGCGCT